>BOPP01000020.1:3979059-4007904 GCA_017312745.1 Gryllus bimaculatus
GGCAGGGGGAGGAGCGGGAGCTGGGTGGCCTGCAGCGCCAAGACCGCGGCTGCGCCTCCCGCCCGCCACTCGCCAAGCAGGAGCCCGCTAATCAACGCGCGTCTGAGATTTGTGTTGCGGCTGCGCGCGGCCGCGCTCTCTGCGCGCCGCTATGAATATTTCATTTATGGAAATGGCGGCGAAGGGCGGTCGACGGGTGGCGCCCGTGCTGATAGTGGCGATAGTGTTGGTGTTGTCAATAACGTAAGCGGTGATTGTGACGGGAAAGGAGGTGGTGGAGTAGGGTGATGGAAGGGGAACGGCAAGTAAGTTGAGGTGGGAGATGGCCAAGAGGAGATGAAGTGGTTTTTGTCAAGGCCAATCGAAATGAAGTGAGAACGGTGCTTCGCAACTTTGTGTGCAATGAAATTTATGTACTTTTCTAAAATTGTGTAACAATTAGCGAAGGAAATGGTGAATAGTAAGAATTGAAAGAGACAGATTATGACATTCCAATATTCCAAGATAGTGAGGGCGTGTAATGTTGGGCGGTTCGTTGAAACGATATCGTGAGGTTCGGAAAATAATGGAATGAACTGGTGGTGTAATAGCATCTACTTTTTCACATTGTTTTTAACTTTTGCGCTTAATTTTGAAACCTTCAGAGGTTTCAACAAAAATTAAAGCATCGTCCTTTTTAAGCACCGTTTGCTCTATCCGAAGACAATTTGGAGTTATATTTGAAAACAATGTTGAGGCTTCATACTCTGTAGAATATGTAAGTATGCAAAGAAATTAAAATATACGTTTTAAACTCGCAGTAGCTAGAGTGTAGCTAGATTGATTGAGAAATATCAATTTTGGAGAAAATTGTCTGAAATGTTTTTGGCGCTAGCATTGGCGGACAAACAGAAAGACGCGTTGTTGCTACCAATATTCGGTATCAAGGTCCCACAATGTGTGAATTCTGACAACACGACGTGTTAGAGGAAGTCATTTACCACATTGAGGAACAAACTTTACTATTCTTTACTTCACATTTTTGAAACCAGACACCACAATTTTCTGTCAAGAAATTGCCCGCGTCATTACAATATTTTTCATTAATAATTAGTTGAATGTAGGGAAAGTAAAAGAAAATACCGAGAGGTTGAGCGGCGGCAGAGGGTATTTTTGCGGGGGTGAAGTGATCGAAGGTGAATATCACTAATTAAGTGAACTTTGGAATTGGTGTAGCAATACACTGAGGAATGAAGGTGGTGGCTTTATACGCGACTACTTGATGAGGGATTTTGCGTGAATGGTAATGTGATGATCGGTCAGGGTGCTGCTAACTGCCGATACCGGAAGCTACGGCTTTATGTGATGCAGGGACTTCCCACAAAGGGTTGCGGCGGCGCTACGGTCGAATCCGAATACGCTCCAACCACTATTACATTTTCAGTTGCAGCCTTGCACCGACAGTTCAGCGCAATGCAGGAGCACTCATGCCTCGGCCCCCTCCCCGGTTTCCGTCCGTCCCCTCCTCTTGCCCCGGCCTCCCCTCCCCGCGCATCCCAACGTTAGCCAGCGGCGACGTCGCTCAAACGGCCGTCACTAATGCGTGGGTGCTACGGAGCGCGTGGCCGGTGTGTTTGTTTAGGTTAATTTTGCGGCGCTGCATTCGATGACGCGCATGCGAAGGGGGGGGGATAGTTTCTTGGTTTGAGACCAGTTCGCAGCTGGGATGGGAAGACAGCGTTGTTGTGATGCATGTATGCAAAACATTTCTGTTGACTGTATAGTGACGACGAATTGTCTATTTACATGCTCCCAGCAGGTACTATTATTACAGGCATCTATAGAAACTGAGCTCACATACTATTGAAATATTGTGTTGTTTTAAAACTAATGTATGAATACGCATGTATAGTAATATTTCCCTTCTTTCTTCGTGCATTGAGCGGAAATCATTTTTATCTATTTCATTTGTTTTATTGATAACTACAACATAAACAGTAGTTAATAAACTCTCGAAATATCATTTAATTGCTGTCATTAGTTAACAATATGATCAATAGTAACGCTGATATACAAGTTCATAAAGGAAACTTGCAGGGTTACAAATGTATTTGGTGTATCTTTATATTTTGTATTCTTATCCTTTTTCATTTATTTATTTTATTTAATAGGTAATTATTACAGACAAAATTAGCTTACTTGATCCTATGTGGCTAGCGAGGCCTTTAAGCCATTACAATACCTACATCCTTTCGCGTTCTAATCTTTCGAATTCTGGTATTCACCCCAAATGGTCTCTCCATCGCATCAAAGCCGCGAAAAGAGACCATAAGGTACGGCTCAGCGAAAAAACCCCTGAAGGGGGAAAAACCTGCCGTCAGAAGCTGAGTACATTCTAATCTATCCGACGTTTATTTTAGCTATATTATTTTCTGGCGCGGGCGTCCCGCCGTCTCCTTCCAGTGCTTGGCCTCCTCAGCACCTGAAATCAAACAGCGCCACAGACGATCGTCCGCACCAACGCCTCTGCCCTTATATTTTCGATCCCCCCTTACCTTCCCCCCCTAATGTGCTTATTACTATGCCAGTTTTATTTTATTTATTATATTAACATTTTACTTACCACTTAACTATGACTTATGACTATTTCTTAACTGTTTACTTACTTAACATAAAATTACTGATTAACTTACATATTGTTAGCTTATTGACTTATTTATTTCTCTCCAGTCTAGGCTCCGCTCAAGCTAACCGGTCTGTTTTCCCACTCCCTAATTTCAGTTTCCCTAATGGTCCGAACCTTTCCTAAAAATGTTCCTAATTCTTCCATGAATTTAGACCTTTTATCACCTAAAATGTTTTGGGCGAGCGTTACGTTCCTGTTTAGAAAGTAGTAATTTCCCATTCCCATCCATTTTTTTCTCCATGTTTCGGTTGCACAGCCAAATAAGAGTATGTGGATCAAGTCTTCCCTATCACCGCAGAGCACAAACAGATGCCATTACCACTTGCGTCCTTTAGTCTACGCTGCATCCATCCCCCAACCCTGAACCAAGCGTATCCCCCTCTTGCGTCCTTTCCGAGAGTATGAACGTAACCTTCGCAACCCCATAACGGACTCGCATGAATTTGAGCTACTAGCGAACGTTTTTCAGCCGTTGCTGCCCAGATCTCTTGCCTTTTAATATCCGCAAGTCTATTGGAAATCAGCCGTTCTATTTCACGGGTTCCCCTATTCCCACCATATCCGGAGAGACGTCTCCCAACCCTGCGCGGTCAAGTAGCCGTTTAATTTTGTACGCCCAGTAGCGATGGTCGCTTCCCTGCCATTGCACTCTAAAGCACCTATGTATGAGTGTGTCAGCCTGTTCATCTGCTAATTTAATCCAAAGTTTAATAGATTTAATTTTAAAATCTCCCCAAATTCCTATACTTCCGACTCTCTTAAGACTCCGGCATTTGCTGCGCATCTAGAAACTCCTAGAATTAATTTGAAATAATCTGTTTCGATACTTTCTAGTCGATCTATCCTATCCACTCCCAGATTTATGCCCCATAGTTCATAGCTGGGAGAACTAACGATTTGACATTGTATCGCATATTTTACCGGCAATTCCGGAATCCTGCGCACTGCGCAAACGATTTCTTTGAGCGCAATTCTTCCTTTGCTGTGAGCCGTCAGTATGTGATTATTCCATCCCCCATTCATGGAAAATTTTGCACCAAGATATGTGAATGTTTTGACGCGGTCAATTTCTTCCTAGCGTAGTACCATTTCTCTTTGCTACCCCATATAAACCATTTTTGAAGACTACTACTTTCGTTTTTTGAATGTTTACTTTTAGTCCCCATGTCTCACTATACCGTTCTAGAATATTTAAACTCTTCTGTAAGCCCTCAATCGTCTCCGAACATAAGACTAAATCATCAGCATATATAGTCCGGAATTTTCAAGCCATCAATTACCGGGGCCGCTGTATCCGCTTCCTGTACCCACGTCAATAAATCGTTTATAAACAAGATAACAGCAGCGGTGAAAGAGGACACCCCTGTCTTACTCCTATTGTCGATTTTATTTTTTGCGTTATACTTCCGTCACCGCACCTCACGCAGAAATTTACTTCCTTATACATACTCTGCAATACGTTTAAAACTTTACGTGAGACGCCTAGCTCATTTAGTTTTCGCCATAAAGCATCCCTATTAATAGAGTCAAAAGCCTTTTCGAACTACAAAACTGCAATATAAGTGGCCCCGTTTACGCGCCAGCGCCTGTTTTACTAGGGTATCTAACAAAATATATTGTGGTTGTCGCGAAGCCTCTCCTAAAGCCTGCTTGCAATTCTGATATTTTAACGTACTTTTCGCCCATTCACTCAGTCGCCCGTTGAGTATTTTACAGAACAGTTTGCTCAGCGCTGACAAAAGACTAATTCCGCAATAATTTTGTGGGCAATTCGCATCCCCTTTATTTTTAAAAATCGGTTTTATCCTTTTTATCCTTTTTTTGTGACAGAGGGATTATATTGTTTGAGGATTTTTGTACATTTTATTTTGCAATTGAGATTATGGAACATTTCACCAAGATATTCCTGCTAATGTTATTTGTTGTAAAGCCAAAGTGATTAGAGAGAACATGCTCCTAATTATAAATGCGAATATGACAACTACCTCTAATTTTTATCTAAGCCGTAGGAGGTCATAATACATTTTATAAATGTTTTTTGTTATTGGTCTCAGGTATTCTTGATTATTCTCTAGCCTTCAGTCCTGCTGACACAAATGCTCTCATGCGTGAACTTACTCGTATATAGACATTAAAATGTGATCCACATATAAGCGTTTTCTGTATAATTTATTTTCTTCAAGGATGATTATTTCATAGTTTCAATACATTGGATATATTCCCCTAGATTTTCTATCATACTTCTTAAATATTAGGAAGATTTTATTAATACTTGTAATAACTTGTATCATATAACTATTGTTGAGTAACAAACATTAAATACATTTGACTGGCACATTCTGTCTCTAAAAGCTTGTCAAGTTCCAACTCTTTCTTTCATATCGATGCGCACTCTCTCCAGATCGGAACGTACTTTTGTCTCCTTTGCACCACACGAGTTCGACGCCTACGCAACCCTTCCACCTAGCGCCCGCTGTGAAGTCTTCCCCAGAGGCCACATTAGCGGTTTCGGGCGCTCAGAATAAGTATTCCCCGTTTGAAACGAAACTTCACGCACACTCGTCCGCTAGTATTTGGTCACTCCCGCGGCACCTCAAACAGCCGCAGGGCGCTGGGCTACGTCAAAGGAAGCCCAGCCCGGGAGAAGGGGTAAATGTACTTTTATTATAGCGCCGCAGTGAAATTTATCTTCCGACATTTTTGCCTGTGATTCAACGTCAGCTTCCATCAAATAACGGTGCCTAGAACGGTCGGACCTGCTTGCCCCCCTCGGCCTTCTACTTCGCGTCCCTGGGTACAGCCCGTTCTTTGAGAGTGTCCCGGAAGAATATCTGCAGGTTCGCTACGCGCGCTCCCCCGGGATTCAACTGTTGGCTCATGTTTCATTCCGCGACCGGCGCGCGCGCTGCCAGCGTCGCTCGTCTTTTTTGCCCGAGCGTGTTACGATCGCGTACATGCCGGCTATCCCGCGGTGGAAAGAGCTTCTTGAAATCACCGCCTAACTGCATATTTTTTCCATGTTTTTCGCTCTCTCTTAGATAGAAGAGCTGAAATCGCTTAGATAGAAGAGAGAATATAGCTGTTTTACAATGACCGCCTAACTGCATAGTTTTTCCATGTTTTTCGTTCTCTCTTAGATAGAAGAGCTGAAATCGCTTAGATAGAAGAGAGAATCTAGCTGTCCTGCAATGACCGCCTAACTGCATAGTTTTTCCATGTTTTTCGTTCTCTCTTAGATAGAAGAGCTGAAATCCCTTAGATAGAAGAGAGAATCAAGCTGTCCGGCGATGATGAAGTAAAAGAGAAATAGGATGTATAAGGAAATGGACGAAGGGGAAAGTGACATGGGATTATAAAAGGGAAATAAAGTGTGTACTGCTTACAAAGCTATCAATTATCAGAAATCCAGTTTTCAAGATAATATGCATCGGTATAACTGAAAATCTCGGTATTCAATGTGTTATGTAATCCATCTATTTGTGGTGATGGGTAAGAGAGTGCTCAACAACCATCGCGCTCTGCTACGCGCGTGTGTGGTGGTGTCTGATGACTAATCGATGGAATAGCGATGTAGTGGCATGATGTAGTAAGATCTTATTTCTTCATTTAAATATGTACCATTTTTGTTAAAATAAAGCTGTTAAATACAAATGTATCAACTGCATTAACAAAATGTTACAATGGTAATGATAAAGATTGTCTTTTAATCCAGGCTTCGTTACTTTGTCGAAGAAGAGGCTTCATTCACTCTTTGTTAAGAAAGTGACCTTTTTGTTATTTACAGATTTTTAGTGGAGTTTGCATTTTTCAAGAAACATTCCTTTATTTCTCGCGGAAAAGTTCATTATTACGGTGAGAATTTTTTAAAACATTACTTTTTTCATTGAATTTAATCTGCGTTTCGTGAGTCATTCGAATGAGGCTACATGAAATATTACTTGGTTTAGCTCAGCATCTGCCTTTGTAATTGCAGGTAATATCATGAAAGCTTCCCGAAGCCAACAAAAAACAGCCAGGGTTATGCGTAGAGTATATTTCAATGTCGTTACTACAAAATAACACTATCACTCCCCGAAGAGAACCATAAATGCCATCTATATTTCGTCATTTACGAGTCACTGGCGGGGAATTTCGTCGCATCAGGGAATCGCCTCTCTCGGGCATCAGAGACACTCCGCACCCGCCCGCCCACCCGCGCGCTTGCCGGCAGTGGCGATGCCTCGTAAAAACCGCTGCCGAGGCGTGTTTATTTCGCACTGCATTTTGTGCGCCCTTCCATCCCGCCTCGTATCACGCCTTATCGCTCTTCTTCCATTCTTATTTCTGTATGGTCTCCACGTAACTGGCACATGTCGCCATGTCACGTCGATCCTATTTATCCCAACCCACATTCCCAACCCTTTCACACCCTGCTCTTTCCTTTTAGACCCTCCCTGTGCGTTCCCATCATTTAGAGACGCCGGTCCTACTTTCATTTGATTATCTCTACTATGACCGCTCTGACTCCCGCATGCGCCGCCTCCACAGCACCAATCTTTAATTACTGACACGAATCGAATATTTGTGAAGAGGCGTACCTGACGGATTACGGCAAGGTCAATTCCAGGGCTTGATTCTCTAGATAGAATCAGCTTCTGGGCCATCCATTGCTCTAAAATTAAATTGCTGTTATAAATTTTACCTGCAAAGATATGTGAATGTGTAACATTTAAGTGTGTGTATATAATTATAAATTAGTATGCTTTTAATTTTTAAAATATTTCATATATTATCAAAAATTAATATAATTATATTGGAAAAAATTCTCTCTGCTGCGGTTAACAATATTTCATATCCAAAGAAATTTTTTTTTCACGAAAGTTTCTTTGATAATGTATATCAGTGATAGCGACACAAAATTAATTACTATTAAACCATATTTACGCCATTTAGTCGTGAAAAAGAGCATCCAAAATAATTTAATAGTAACTCTTCTTGTAAGTATTCTTGTAATAAAACCTATTTTCAAAGTCACTGCTGTTATTTATGTCTCAGAACGCCTACGACTAGGGTGGGGCAAGATTAGTAACTTAAGAGACGCTAAGGATGATCAAAGCTTTTTGATAATATAGAAAATTCAAAATTATATGAAAATAAAAGTATAAAATTTCCATTGTAAACTTTACGTTAAAGTACTTCAATTTTATGAACGAACATAAAAACATTGAAATCACATTGTTTATCTGCTTAAACATTAATGCACATCTGAAGAGGCACCATGCACTAGTAGTACAACAGAGAAACTAAAATCTTGTGGCAAATTTACCTTACAATTTGTAAAACCCAATTGAATCGACTTCTGTCGAATATTTTATTAAAATAACGTAACCAACATAACAAAATGACACAATCGGAAAAGAAATTTGTCTAATTCAAATTACTATTGCCTGAGCTGACAATAAAATATTCAACTAATTTACAATAATATTTTTCTGACCCTTGGTGTTCTTAAATTAGATTGTGCCATTTTCTATTCCGTTTATTTAAAATGAAGAAACAATAACATACTACATTTTGAATAATCAGTAATACTACATTTTGATTCATTTTGTTTAGTACGAATAAAGAACACTTTCTAATTTCTCTATTATATTTACAAATAGGCTGTATTATATTTACAGGTTTTTCGTTATTAATTGATGTTTACGTGCACAAATTAAAAAATCTAAAATAAAAATGTGAATAATAGTGAAAATTTGTTTTGTTACGTTAAAACGTTTTTATTATAAAGAATTGCAAATTTGATGTAAAAATATTAATTAAAATATTTAGTTTTTATTGTACTGCAGTTTAATGGATGCTGAAAAAGAATTATAATGAAGAAATATTCGTTACATAACGGCGTTGAGTTTAATTTATTTTAATCCCGTACCAGATTGCAACTCTCGATGAATGAACGCAGTCTGGAGGGTACATCTTGTAAAATTCCAGAAGTGACCCATTCATTTCAGAATTCCCAAGAGCAGATAGGGTTTTATAAGAGGTTTCATCCTGCTCCGTGCTCTTAATCGCCGCATGGTAATTATAGGTAAATGGTCAATTAACGTTACGGTTATCCTCCTGGTGGGTATTAGGTGTCTCTTATTTTATTTCCAACGGCGGCGCCCAACGCGATATTTCACAATTCCTCAAGGGGGACCCCGAGCGCTCTTGCCCTTAACCCTTAGCCCTCGTCCTTTGTTTATCCGTGTCTCTAGCCGCCTATCTGGCGCAGTTGTGTCCTGTTTTACTGTCTGCAGTTAAGTGGATTGCTCTGGAGTTAAACGAGCCAGTCGAGCAAACATGTGGACAGTAATGTGCTTCGAAGCGAGCGCGCAGCGGCCCATCAAGCGGGGGGCTCAGTCGAACGAGGAGCGCGGGTGCACGAGTAGCGCGCCGCAAGGGTTGATTGTGAGGCTGTGCGGGTGGTTGATCGTAGGAAAGCGGGTGACGTGGGAATATAGGGAGGGTGCAGGGACGATGCAAGAGTGGAAGTTAAGGGGGGGGGAGCAAGAAGTATGTGAGAAGGTGGGCAAGGTGGGGCGAACGGTAAGGGAGGGCGTGATGGGACGAGGTGTGGGGCGTCAACGGGAGTGTGGTGTGGTATGGAGGCGCAAGTTTCCTTGGGTGGCCGCGCCCGGTAGACGAGACATTCCGATGGTATTTGTGTATTGATAGAAGTTAACTTGTTTTGAAGTCCACCGAAATCGTTTTTGATACACGTGTCGATTTTCTTAGTGTATACTTTGAGTTGCAACAAGCCGGACTCAGTTCTTTAAGGAGTTCTCTCGTTTCTCTTTGCTTCTCTTCGATTCACCCCTGTTTAGACGAAGCTAATCGTAATTTCTCTAACAGTCGTTTTATTCAAGATTTGATGTTTAGGACTTTCTTTCTTAAACTGTTTCTGTACAAACGCGACTTTAATTTACAAAACCATAAATATGATTTCTACCTTTTGAATAAAAATGTTTAAAACATTATTGTTGAATGTGAAAAAAATGTATTGCATTTCCTAAAACACAATATTCTCTCTTATTTTTGTATTCACACTATTTTCTCTTATTTTTGTATTAGAATTAACATAAATGAAATAGTTGTTGTTATTATCATTTAGATTAAAGGTTTTAATAAGTTTAATATTCCTCCAGAGAATAACGTTTCACACAAGAGTAGTAAATGAGACGTACAGAAGGCAATCTGACTAACTACATTTTAAAAAAATTGTGAATAATAACATAATTGTGTTACACAAGTAAATATTTGTCAGTGTTCAAGACGATTAACTCCACATTTAACTGGTTTGCCGCTAGAACGTGCTATCTGCTCTGGAAAATGGCTAGTGTGATTAACTTCTTGGCTCTATGACAGCTAAACGAACTATTGTGAGCTAAACTGAACTGTTTTGTGTTTCCAACTTTTCAGTGTTTGTGTATGTGGTATTTCTTGTGTTTACTTTATTATTATTTTAATCAAGATATAGTAATTATGCCAAACATATAGACATGTACTCAGACTCATGTGGCGGTCAAACTCGCAACATGAAAGTTGTTCTCTGTCTTATGAAATATCTGCAATATCATCGTGGTAACACTGAAGCTATTGACTTAAGTTTCTTTGTACTGAGACTCAGGTACCTTCCAAATGGTTCAGATATTTTTCTTTATTGAAAAAGGAGCAAAATCATGTATTCACATATTTTCTTTAAAGGAATGGTATAATATCATTCTTGACTGCAAGAATAAAACACAAGTATTTCCTCACAGAAATCAACCATGAAGACTTCCATTCGACAGCATACTTAGAAAATGTATCACAAACAGGAAAAATGTGTTAAATGATAAAAATATTGAAATAAAGTGTTAAATAAATGAAGCATAACATACAAATGTGAGACTGTACTACGATACATTCAGGAAGATGTGAACAAAAATAATATTTTTGTTATGTTACATAATAATCAGACGAAATATATAAGAAAACAGCATTTTAATTATATAATTATACAATCAATTGCCGACATAGAAAACGTGAACGCATTCCCTTTCTTTTTCTATCAAAATACTTCATTGCGTCGAATTCCTACATCATTAGACTTTTAAATCCCGCATTTTTCATTCATTATGAATGTCATTACCGTAATAAACAATTGTAGCGCAATAAACTAATTTCGATTCTCATGCAACTGTATTACACGAGAGAAATATATCCCAGGTTTTATTGCCAGACTACAAAAATTAATATTTGTTTAAGAGAATTCTTCACAATTATTTTACGCGCATCTCCCGTTTTATTTACGTTTCCCCTCAACCCACGCATTACTAGCAGAATTTCAACATACCTTTTTTCATTATAAGCATTTTTACGCAGTAACTAATCCCAAAAGTTTGACCCTTTATTACTCGCATATTTGTGCGAGTAATTTACTCTTCATTTGCTGTGTAATTTTTTCGGTTAAGCCGAAATACAGGAGTGTTTCTAACCGACGTTGCCCTCGCGTGGTTAGAGCAGAGGTTTCTGACTCTGGTTAATTAAGACTTCATCAGCGCTAGGTGGGAATCGCTAGTAGGGACGAAAGGGGAAGGGGTGAACAGTACTTGAAGGGAAGCGGAAGATAGACTACACTAGACCACATGCAGGTGACGGACAGTGGGCACTGAGCGTTGAGATGTGGGACAGTGTGTGAGGGTTGGTAGTCGATGGGCAGTTGGCCAGAGGGCCGTACGCGGTGGGGGGTGGGCCATGAAATGGTGATGGTGGTGGGCGGTGAGTGGCGGACTGAGAGCAGACAACAGGCCGCTGGCGGGATGCACGTGCGCCGTCTTGCGGAGCTCCAGAGTTTAATCAATCGCCGTCTACTGTTTGCCGGGAGGCGGCGTTCAGCACGCGTGCGCGCCTATGTGCCCGCGTGCGGTTTCCGTGTTTAACGATCTTTGTTAATTAAAATGAAATGCCGGAAGCAAGACTGTCCTCTCGGCTCCTACAGATGGGGCGTAATGAACGCCTATCCCGCTCCCTGCCCGACAGGACTAGCTACTGTTCTGATACCTTTGAGGTCGGCCTGACGCTGTCTATGCACTGACCACGTCTGTATTTACCTTCCCATCACTTTCTGTGGAGGCAATGTGTGAGTATAAGAGTTCTTGAAACCACTCTAAAATCGGAGTTTTTTATATTTAAATCTAATGAAACATGTAATTTGACATCCTAACATCTGGAATTAAATTCTTGAACACAACTAGCCTTTCATACTGTAGACTAAATAATGCATATCCCTCTTTATGAACCCAAGTTATTTGTAGCTGCCCACTCATTAACTTTAAAGTTAAATTATAATTATTTCTTAAATAATTATTTCTTAAATAATTATTTAAGGAATGGTCAAATAAAGTTGATGCAAATTTAGTTTCCAATACAGCTCCAAAATTGCGTACAAAAAATATGAAAAAATTGGGGGAAACACAAATGCTAAAGTTGTTGAAAAAATATTAATTCGTTTTGCTTTACGTTATTATTCAAAAATAATGTAATGTCCAATTTTAGCTTCATTATAAGATATTCATTATAATATAATACTAATAATCATTTTAGTTCTGAATCAGTAATCCGTTGTTCGGCGGTATCCTAATTACAAGAAGCATACTAATATTGCCTGAAACTATGTCCCTGCAACAAGCGGTCAAGAAAAGCAATCCATTTGACTCAGTGTCAGTATTATCCGTGAATTATGACGTCCATTAAAATGTGCTCTGCGAGGTAATTTCAAACGCTCACTCCCTACGCATCGAAAGAGACCTTCAGTGTCAATGATGAACTCCTCGCAACCTGGAAATAGATCTCGTTTCATAACGCACAAACTCCATAGTTAGCCAGTGAAACGGGGATTGTCACATTTGCATACATACAAGAGCGACGCGTCGCTTTTCTTGATGAGCAGCGAAACGGCGTGCTTGATGACACGTCACTAGGGCCGCTCTCCTCTGGAACCTTCCACATATATAGATATATTTATGTACCAATTCAGAAAACATATACATTACGCCATGACAAGTCGAGACGTAGATACATATACAAGAGCGTTGCTCCAACCAATGTGCCTATGTCGCTTACATTACAATAATGTTCATTTAATACAGTTCTTTACATCTCATTCACTACAGTGGAAAACTCCATTCTTATCCATTTACTCTTATAAATATATTAAACAATAATAACAATAACAAAAATATGCGAGTAGCAATTTTATTTATCAATTATTTCAACTGTGATATTTTAACATTAAGATCTAACTTAATCTGAAATCGGTACCAAAAGTATTGCGTATTTACACTTATTACTGTGTGTTTACACTTATTAAAACAAACGTATGGTTAGAAAAAATCAAATTTTCCACATTTGCAATAGGTACATCTGTTTGTCAATTTTATCGGTAAAGAGGCGTGTCCAGACGAGGCGTGATTACCATGTAGCATGCATACGTCTGGTGAGCACTGGTTATTTATAATAAAACATTGCTAATTTCAAGGCTGCTTATTTCTTTGCCAACTTAAACAATAGAGACCTGCGCTGCAATTGTATTTTAGACCGCAATTTGTAATTCAGAATAAGATATTCAGACAGAAATAAAGCCAGCAGCCTTCGACAGCGGTCACAGGGTTGGAGGGCCCGCGCGCGCGCGTGCTATGTGGGGCGCCCGCGACCAGGTGACCCTCGACGCCAAATTAGATTTCATTCGCGCTGCAACACACGGACACACTTTGCAGGGCGTCCAGCGCCCGAACCAACGACCCGTGTGGGACAACGCGCTCAATTGGGAAATTAGATAGAGCATAGTCGATAGTCGGCGCCCCCCCCCTTCAGCCGTGCGTGCCAGCCGATGGGAGGGGCGCGTTTCATAAATTGCGTTTTATGAATACTCTTTTCATTTCCCCGGGTGTACATCCCCTTCGGAGTACTTGTTTGTCGTTTATGAACATTTAAAGCTAATTTAATGAATATATTGTTCGCTCTCAATTAAGGCTCTTTTACAACAGTATTGACGAGTTTCATTATAATGGTGATCAAAGATGTAGTTTATCTTTGTTCATAAAATTGCTATTTTTTAAATATTCTTATTGACGGAAATAATGGAATAAATATTATCAGTGCCATGCAACAACATATGTATTATATATTTGTCTACGATCAACATACTTTCCTGTGTTATTGTAATTGACTCCTAAGTGTTTAGTAAAGTGTTTAATATTTAGATGATAATGCTTATATTTCATATTTTATTAACGGAACATAATAGCTCGGACTAGGTATTGTCGTAAAAGTAAATATAAGTTACGGCGCGATTAAATTGAATTTTTATGGATAATGATATACCAGTGTTTGTTCTTGCACTATGGTTTCCGCTATATCTAATAAACAGTACCTAAAAGAGATATTTATTGAATGTCTCCATTGCATTTGAATAAACGTGAGCTCTGTGAGCAACACTTTCTAGAGACACTTGATTCTTTCCTTAGCACTACAAAAAGATGTATGCAGACGAGTCCCAATTAATTTATTCCTTTCACCTATCTAATATTCCATTGGCTGTTCAATGTTAATTGTGGATCTTACCCAGATTAATAAATCATCTATGTAGAATGGATTAATTATAAATCCTAACAAAACTGTTTATCTCTTTCTAGATCCTATAAATCGCCTAAGAAATGCAAATACAGAGAATTTTCAGCTGTTAATTGATAGCCGTTCCATCACACGTGTTGATCTTGCTAAAAATATTGGTTTAGCAGGGGATAATAGATGTGATTTTTATCATTGTGTCATATGTATATGCATATCATGTCATAAGCGCATCGAATGTAAAGCAGCCTTTTTGAGTTAAAGGTCTTTAGAGCAATACCACAACCAATTAACACAGTCATCTAATGTTATGTTGTGCAATACTCTCATAATCTTATTTAATTAGAGTGATATTTTTTATACTCCTCTACCATCTCAAATAAATTTTGCTACAGTTCAATCTATTCAGAATGCGTGTTTGAGGTTTTGTTTCAATGTTTGGAAATATGAGCATATATCACCATTCATGGATAAGTCAAGCAGGTGGACCATAGACAGGTATGGATATTTCACCTATGTTTACTGGTACACTCTGTGCTCTCCTCTAATTATCCCAGTTATCTCCGGGATCGACTTAAACTTTTTTCTCAATCTAATGAGTCTGCTTCAAAAACTATCCAAATCCTAGGCATCTTTTAGCTATCTTCGATCACACTTCAATTTAATCCCTTATGAGCTTAAAGTGTTTCCCTAATAATTTTGTGAAAAAGTAAATTTATTAAAGTTAACTTTTAATATTACTTCAGTGACTCTAAATGTATTATATTTCTAAACTTCTTAACTAAAATGTTTTAGTATTACTTCAATGTTTCCTGTTATATTTTATTGTCTCATATTATCTGCCAGACAATTACAATTGTATTGTACTTATGTACCTATATCAATTTCTAACCCACATGTACTTACACTTATGCTTTCTTATGTTTTCTACTTATGATTATCCTAGTTTGATGTTATATTTATGATATTATGTATTTTGTTGGGGTTAGTGTGAAAAGCAGTAAATTAATTATTGAGACTCGTCGTTGTACACTTTTTCTGTGTCATAAAGTGTTATTATTATTATATGAAAATTCCCCTTGATTCTTTAAAAATTCCCCTAACTGCCAAAACGACTCTGTATGAATATGTTTCGATGAACAATAATTAATGTTATTCTTAAATGTTAAGGTAGGCGAAGAAAAAATATTTTTTTCAAATTCCCGCCTCTAAATTTATGTTCGTACCAAATATTGCCGGCGACATAAAACTGAAAAACATTTTGTCCAAAGTTTTCAATTCGCCTTTTCCTTTGCAAGGACCAAAAACTCAAACGAAAGTTTTCCCCAATACAGCTTTAGAGTTACGTCGTGAGGAGGTTTGTTCCGTTGCTGACGCCCCGTGGCGAGAAAAGAAAAAAAAAGTCCTTTGAATAAAACTGCAGCTTAACCACAACCCCGTCGGTCTCTTGTAGCGTCGCCCCATGCTGCCATCGCGTTCCCACAACCACTACCGACCACCCGTACAAACTGACGCCCTGCTCCCTCCACTCCGTGCCATCACGATATACGATATCCCTACCTCTATACACCCTCACGCTCACCCTTGCGCCCATTTGCCAACCTCCCACTTTCACACCCACCCTCCCATTACCCTCGCGCCTACTCGTCCTCATGGCTGTCCATCCCTCTCCCGCTCGCCCTCGCCCGGTCCCCTCCCCTCCTCCCCCACCCACCACCCACCCACCCCAGGCTGGCCTGCGCGTTTATTGTCGTAAAAGAACAAGGACCTACCGTGTCACAGAGCGCATTAACAGGCGTGAAAATGTCTACGGGCTTCGCGTCCGGCAGGATGACATTTCCCATTTGCGAACTCGGGGCGCGGGCGGCCGCCTCACTCCCGCCGCCCCGCCCCGCCCCCCCCGGCCCCGCCCCGCCCGCCCGCGCCGCCCGCTCCGCCCGACCCCGACGCGCCTTTCGCCGAACACCGTGCCAGGCCGGCGCGGTCGCGAGCGGGTGGTCGGCGCGCGCGGCTGCGCGTCCGCGCGGCTGCGTGCGTCAGCGCGCTTGCTCGTCGAGCAGCCCGTTCTGTCGCGAATGAGAGCTCAACGCTTTGACGCGGCCCGCGTCGGTCGTTCACGGCGGTTGCTTTCGGGTTTGTGATGGTGGCCGGCTCCGAGAGGAGCTTCCTTGAATAAGTGAAGTCGCGCATGGGGAAGCGCAAGCTTCGCCTGGCAGCGTGGGTGTGGAGCCGTCGTTGACTTCACTAAAAATGAAGTACACGAGTTCCGAGTGGTCCCTAATAACCCGCCAGGTTAGCGGAATGGCTTGCTGACATGAGAACGGACTTGAATGTGTAGATTATTTTAGAATGTTGTAGTCACAAGCTGTAAGTCTTATAAATTAATATAATGACATGTGCGTTGGTTCCTCATGTAATTGTGTGAGTGATAGGCATTATTTGAAAAGGTAAATTAGAATGAAACTGAGGTGTAGAAAAGAAGAGTGAGCTATGCCACACGAAAAGGAAACCTAGATATTTAATGTTTTGCATTTCTCGCCAGGGAAAAGTCAATGTACGATCTATTACATTTTCATTTATTATGAATATATTACATAATCATAAAAAATATAGCAATTCTTTAGAACCTTAGTTACTTGAGGAATATGTTTGTGATTTTCATGGATCTGAAAAAAAAATTCAGCATTATTCGCTACTATGATACAACGTAGTACAACGTAGTTCAACGTAGTTCAACGTAGTACAACGTAGTACAACGTAGTACAACGTAGTACAACGTAGTACTTATATTTTTAAACTGTTGCAAAATGCATTTAAATTTAATAAAATATATTGATTTATTGATCAAAGCACCATGAAAAAAGTTCTAGGGACAAGGGAAATCATGAGCATCTGTCTTCCTTATGAAGTATTTTTTAAATTTTAATAAAAATGACAAATTTCGTTTTGGACTTTAAATTAATAATTTGGGCCATTCTCATCGTTATTTTCATCATTAAGATCTCTACGTATTGCAGCAGCACTATTTATTTCAGCCGGATAGATTCTAGACTTATTATTAATTTTGAAGATATCTGATAAGATATTTAGTTGTTTATTTAACTTTCCTTTTTGTTGTCTTAGTCTACTTATTACATCAACTTTCACTTTCTCTCATGAAGCAACTGTTAAAAAATGAAAATTATATTGGACCACTCCTGGTTTTATTCTTTCTAGTTTCAGAGCTCTAGAGCTACTTCCAAGCAATCTTTCGAAGAAGCACCTTTTGTCCCGATCTGTTATTTTGCTTTTTAATAATGCAAGTTGTAGCAACTTGTAAATATATAAAATTCTCTTTTTCCATCTTTTTTGCTTGAAACTTATTTTTAACTCATCCATTTTCACAAGATTATACAAGTCTTCAGGAATGAAAACATAGGCTGTTTTTCTTATGTTCTTGTCTATCACACGTACATTACTGCACGTGCAACCATTGAACTTCTGATTGGTCAGCATAAGATTACATGTACTACTTACGTATGATAGTCTTAAGTTTTTGCTTACACTTTGGATTTCAATTTTTTCCAATCACTCACGTTTCTTGATGTGAATGTTTACAGCTATTTGGAATCATCACTCGCAACGCCATCCATGTTTTAAATCATTGATTATCTGATCACATCTAGTTGCGATATTGGAAAGAAGGAGGAGACGCTCATCATAACTCGCAATAGCACAGCAGAAACCCATGTTTTCGTTTTAGAGAAAATTAAAGTTCAAACAACGTACGGGAATGAGGTGAAATTTATTAATAATCTAAATAATATTTAATGAAATAACGTATTATATCGCCATGAAAAGTCTCAATTTTGGAAAATATGTGGAATAGCTCACTTTTGCCTTTTTTTTCATTTTTCAAAACCATGAGAGAGGCTTTTAATTTATGATTAAAATTGCACATAAAACAATCTCAACTCAGTCACAATTAAATAACATGTTTTTTTTCATCGTAACCACCTTCTCTTCAGAACTTTCCCATTTCATTAATAGAAATTCTTTCAGCTCCTGCGACCTCTGCTGGACAAAAACTGCGTCGTTTGTTAGAAAATTAACATGTGTTCGTAGAATTCTTGAAACTTTTTGTAAAATTAAATCATTTAGCAAAATGAAAATTCAAGCTTGTCTTTATTCATTAGTGTGATTAATATAATTTTAAACAGTTAATACAAGATACCTAACAGAATAGCAATAGAATCATGGCAACAAACACGTATGATATTAGCCTTTATTTTTCCTCGATTTAAAGAAGTTTTTTTTATTTAATTTATTATATCATTTACTGTCACGATTTACTTTTATTTAATCATTTTTTAACATTATGTATAATACAGTATAATACATATGAATGCGTTTATTCTTATTTTCGTACTTAAATGAGTAAATATTTGTTTCATACGCCAATTTTCCATGAATTTTTTCTAGAAATATAAAATACTTGGTTATGTTTAGACTTATCAAAACCTGTGTTCTAGTAATTTTGACGAATAAATTTGTATATTGAAAACATTTCCCAACGAGCCATTTTTGCCATTTCGTTTTCACAGAGAGGGGCATTGCCCATTACCTACGAGTACTATGGAATTCCCTAACTATATTGCACACCGGTCGCGACTTGGAGAGGATGAGTAGAAACTCGGGAAGGAAGGCAAGGGCAGTGAGGAGAGACTGGGGACGATTCAGCTAAAACTCGGTAGACACTTTGAATTCAGAACAATGTCCAAACTTTACCTTGTCTTCTATCACTTACCGTGTGATGTCGGCCGTGTTCTGGGATTGCCTCAACTTTTAACTACATTCTCTACTTCTCCTGCACTTTTATTGACCATTCCAATTCTCTCTCTCTTCCGGCCCGCTTGGCCAACCCTTTCCCTTTCTTGAAGTTCTCGTTCCCAATTTCCACCCCTGTCAGTTTGTTCCTTCACGGCCCGCCCCCGCCTCTCAAGACTTTGAACGCTTTTAAAATTGTCTCAAAATATCTTCATTAACGTAACGACAGTAGTGAAGGTGAAATTTCCCTAAGTAGTCAAAGAAGAATTAGAAGATTTCCTCTCGCTCTTGCTAAGAGAAAGAGCTCTAGACAGATAAACATTACGATTCCCATTGTTGGTCATAAGTTGATTTTTCCTTCCTGCAAGCACTTTGCGTTTAAAAGTCTTGCTGTTCCCAGAGTTTTATATACAACAGTTTTGACATTTTTACACGTTATCTTACCGTAAAATGTTCACTAAACGCATTCTCTTATCAAATATAGAATCACGTTAAGTCCTTTTGAGATCGCTTCATCAGTTTTAAAAAATATCCAAGAAGAAAATAATTGACTTCGTTCTCTGTTGTGTGAAGCATTTCTTCAAATTAGATTTTGTTACGGGAATTAATTTTGTCTAATGTTTCCTGCGCCTTTAAACGCTACCGTTCCTTGACTGAAGCACTTTGTTTAGCAAACAATGATATCACGAATGCCACGACCCTTATCTTCACCTCCTGAACTCTTCCTCCCTCCGAAAGGGATCTCGGAGAGGTGAACGTAGTTCTTTCCTCTGGTCTTAATCGTTGTTTATGTTTTAATGCCTTTAAGAATCTTTTATAGCCGTGTAAAATTGCAAGGGAACGCTTTTGTCGCAGGCGAGGATTCACCCTTCCCTCAGACGGTTTAAACTCAGTTTTAATAGTCATTAATGCTGCTTTAAATGCAACGCCGTTGGCAGTAGTAGACGGACTGCGTCGGAATCGCGAGGCGAAGGTGGGGGAGATGGTGGCTACGAATACGAAAAAAAACGATAAAAAGCTGTGATTCAGATGAAGGTAGCGATGGCAGTGGCAGTGAATACAATGGTTGTGAGTACGGTGACAGGAACTATGACAGCGCTTTGACTGTGAAATAAAAATGCTGGTTATGGTTCTGGCGGCGGTTACGATGGCGACGTGAGTTGTGGGGACAGTGATGATGGAGGTGGCGGGAACGACAAAGACGACGACGTTCATAGCGTCTTGGCAGCTGTGGCAGTCGCAAGCTACGACGTGCTATGCTTTCAAAGGGGAGCGATGACCTAGTTAGCGGACACCTGAAGCGAATCGATACGAGAACAAAGTGCTGGCGAAGAGGATGATTGCAGGAAACGAACGCAGCTAGAATGAGAAATTTACCTGCTGATGACGTTAAATAATTGTTTTATTCAAGTTTTTCAGAAATAGTCGCGCTTAAATAAGATGATACAAAGTCAATAGCAGTTCATGTTATTGATAAATTGTTTTTACTTACATTTTCGTTTGATAACTCAGATTAATTTGTAATTTTACTTTCTTAGTACTTGTCCTAAACCCTATAAGTTTGGTGTTAAATTATAACGTCACTGTCTCTCTATTTCTCTTGGTAGATCATTGTATGGAACTTCTACATTCAGGTTTACCTGTATTCAAATTGCTTTTTATGTTTTCGGATGCCTTGGAATATTATCTCTGACATTTTCAATGACAATAGTAATAGGGGATAGTAATGTGACAAAAAGGGACAAGACTGCACGTGAAAGCTTATGTAATTTATGGTGTGATAATTCGCTGTTGTCTGTTTGTTTTTGTTCTCCCATAGAAATTGTGTGTAGACGTTCAGCTTAGTTGTTTGGCCCTGTTTATTTCCCCTGCTCCCAGTCCTTGGGGCAATCAATGCAGTACTGAGTGAGGGTTGCGGGCGTTCGGGGCGCAGCCGCCTGCCACTGGCAAATCCAGCGCAGCGTTGGTCGTTGTTGGCTCGGCGGCCACGTTCACCGCCCATGCGCCGGCCCGCCTGCCCGGTGCGTTAGATGGATCTGCTCACGACGTAGAGGCCTCACCGCTATTACTGTGTACCTTGTGTAGCTACTCCGCTTCGCTTGCTATCGCACGCGCGATAGCCGTTGTCGTCGAGAACGCCGCCTCCACCGCTGCCTCCGCCTCTGTTTCCACCTCCGCCTCCGCCTCTGCTTTTACATCTCTCTACGCCCCCCGAAGCGTTCCCGTCGCCAGCCCCGCCCTTTCGCGGCCGCCGCCTTCCCTTGTCCGCCGACGCGCGGCCGCGCCGCCCTACCGCTGCAGCTGTTTTCGTTGGCTCGCTGAGTGTCATTAGAGCTTGTAGGGAAGCAAGTGCTCCGGGGTAGAACGTTCGGCGCCGTCAACGCGTGGCCTCGACGCAAGGACGCACTAGCTCGGTTTGTTCCAAGGTCTTCTGGAGGTAACATGTTCGTTGAGGGCAAATGTTCAGCCAACGGGCGAAAATGACTGCACCCAAATTGTTCAATTGCCTGAAATTCACAATTAGTACTAGGAATGCACGGCCTACCTAAACTTTTACTCCTCTTAGAATTATTACTCAAAACGTCTCATTTTTTAACACAAGGACATGGTATTGTTGAATATCTAAATTTGAGAGGGATAATGTATTGAGAAAGAAATGTGGGGATTTAATATTTTGGGTATGGATGGGATGTAAAAAAATATGAATTTTGCAATTTCACAGATATTAATGAAAATATCAACTAAACCATGCTTATAAATGTACATTATATTAAAACAAAATACTGAAAGAAAAACTTTGCAGCCTTTTTTCAGAAAATATCACAGGGGTATCACACAAATTTGAAAGTGCCCCCAAAAGTTTAAATATAATGGTATCTGAAACGGAACAATCTGTCGAATTTATCAAGTTTCAGCTCAAAAGCTTCTAATTTGCCGTAGATATGTGGCTCACATCGGTCTATTGATACACACAGAAAAATGTTCCAATTTTCAGGTAGCAAATTGTATGACTCGCTAACGTAATAATCTTAAGAACCTTTGAAACAGCTTAATTGTGGGGCTCAGAGGAAAACGAGGCTAAGTAACTTATCATTTTCTGAAATACTAGCATTCAAAGTTAAGCCTGAAATACCAGATTCTATTAAATTTATTTTAATTGATCTTTCACATCACATTTGCCTTTTTTTGTCTTGGTTATATTCTTATGTACTCTTATATACTTCTTATGACATTTTCTAGTCTTTTTCAAAGTTTAATTATTTTTATTTTTTAAATTTTAAAAGAACTTTGCATTGAGTAGCATAAGAGGAAAAGTAGTCCAAGTGACAAACTAATTTTCAACATCAATGTTTCTCAAAGATTAATGAGTTAAAGTAGTCAAAGTAAGAACAAAATGGAAAGTGATAATGTGGTTTAGGCAATAAAATACATTCTGCTTTGATACTTCACGTTAATTATTAATAGGAAGACCACATTTCAAGTATTTTTAATGTAAAGTAATGTAAAGATATCAAGAAATCGGAAACATAATGGAAACTCCGTTACATTCGTACATTTCCCCCTTTTTTGATTTTGCTTATTCATCATACACACTAATCAGTTCATCAACGCTACCATCTTCAGTTACAGATTCACTGCCAGAAAAAGTTATACTAATCATTACAACAAGTCGTACTAATATGTCCTTGTGAGTAATTCTTACAGAACTCTCCAGTAAGGCCTGTGTTGCACGAGTTTTGCACTGACGGACTATCTTAAGTGAAAATGCCAAGAGCGCTCGTGGGCCGTTTCGTATAAGATTCAGTTCTAATCTACGAAGCGCGTTACTCAACCGAACGCTCGTGTGACAGACCTAAAAAGACAGGTACCTGATTTTGATTCATTATGCCTGAAATAGTGCGTGTTATAGTAGTCAAGAGAACAAGAACACTGCCACTTAGACTACCTTTCCTCAAACCGAAACAACAAATCTTCAAAGCGGTTCATCTTGCAGACTACAGAAGTCAGCAGTCGTAAGAGACAGGACTTGGATTATTTTTCCTCTAACAGTATTTAGTACCTAGTGTTTCGATTAGCGCCTAACTTATTTTTTTCCAAAATGTCACTTTTCCCCTGAGACCCACAATTCTTCGCACACGAGTGAGCGAAATTACCTCTTAAAAGAACCTTCAACATGGATTTTACGTCCGAAAATTCGAGGTATTGTTAAAGTCCAATTTTTCTCTCTGTATTATATTATAGGAAGAAAAAGTAAAAGTTTCTTACTTATCTTCAGAGAAATAATTATTTGTACTTAATTGAGGCAATACATTTTTGTAATGACGTAAATATGGCGTAAGTAAATGATTTTTTTTTGACAACCACTAGAGAAAGAGTATGCGTGGCGTGCTTAAGACAGTGCTGATACTCGGCCTATGGGCCTCGTGTTCAAACCTTTCCTCCTCGCAAAAATATATTGCTTTTATCGCTCATGTCATAAATAAATAAATATTAATATTCATTTTGTTTAAAACTAAAGAATAAAATGAAAAATAAATTTTCCTTCAGTGCCATGATTCTGTTTCTTTCAGCGTTTAATACTATTCGTTCCATGACTCTCTACATCAAAACGCTCGCTCTGAATGCACAAGGATGTTGTGAATCAGTAAATATTTGACAACATCAACTGTTCCTAATTTTCTATTCATTTGACGAAATTTACTTTTTTCATTGATATTTTAAATTGAATATCACGTTAAGCTTCTTATGTGTACACTAACGTTAGTCTTATAATTCTAGCTTAGAAATGTTTAACTGGTATACAGAAGTCTAAATTACAGAGTTCTTTGACATTCTTCATGATGTTCTCTTATCTTTCCTCAGCTTTCTATAAGAGCACATTCCCGTGCGTAAACGTACACTGACTTGGGCACAAGTTGGATTCACCACTGCAGCGAATGGGGGAGCTGTTTTACTGGCACTGAGCATAAGTAGGGCATGCGATGTGATTCCATTCGGACCGTCGTCAAATATGAAAGCGCGATACGGCGCAGCAGGGGGCTTCAAAGCTCGCCCGTCGCCGCGCGCGCCAGCTCGCTCGCTTGCCGCCCCGGCCTCTGCGTATTGGAAACTACACGCGCGGGGAGTATGAACACCGCATCATGGCCACCGCCGTATATACGTTGGACGCAAAGAGCGAAGACCAACCCGTGCACTGCCCGCGTCGCTGGGTGTCTCAGTGAGTGGGCAGTGGGGAGCGGGGATAAACCGGCCGCGGACGGTCCATGCGTCATTACGCGCCGTTCTCTCTCCCTTTGCCCGTTTTCGGACGGTTCTCTTTCTTCGGGCCGACTTTGGTTCAAAGACTTGCACTCTTGAATGACGGCGCTCATGGTCGATGATGTCCTCTCGTGCATTCAGAGATCAAAGAATGGCGGCAGTTCTTCGGATAGCACCATGATCTTCGACGAATGAAGCTGAAAAAATGTGTCCATGTTTCGAGTTCCAGGTGAGAGGCAGAAGACATATCGCAGTTCCAGATGTTTTATTTGTATTTCGTGTATTTGGTTCGGACTCTTGGCTTGAAATTTTGTGACAGCTGTTCTTTTCCTGAATAATTGCGTTAAATACTACGTCTTTTTAGTTTCAGAATTTAATATAAAATATATGCGAATAACTCTATTTTGAACAAAATATTCGTTTTCGAGAATTTATTGGACATTGAATAATAATGGGGTGTCCGTTGCCAAAGTAGGTAACTTTTCCCGTGATAACTTAAGGTATTCGAGATGTGTTTGCACTGCAAAAATTTTATGCGAACGGTCTAGAACCAAATTTGCATTTTCACAAATGAAGTCATGTTCTTGATGGACGAAATTTCTTACAAAAGTATTGCCCTCTGCTTTCTTTAATCGGATTATTTCTTTTTTCTGAATAGAGGTTAGACATATTTGAAGATTTTGTACAGATGTAAATATTCTCTATATTATTTTAGGTGATGTTGGGATATTTGATATGTAATGGAATTTAAATTGACTTCCTGGATTTTAAAGAAGTTGTGATAAGCTGATAAATGAAATAACGAATTACTAAAAAACTATACTATTACATTAATATGCAATGATTAAATTAATATGCTTCATTAAAATGTGAGTTTATTTTGTTTTGTACAGCATTTTTCTCGACATTGTTGCAGTAATATTACACTTAAACTGTCATATCAACCTATATGTACGTTCATCATATTTTTAATAAGTAAGAGGCCTCTTGTCTAAGATTGATTGATTGAACTCCGGAATTGATCGATGTAGGTGAATTCAGCTACCCGCAATATTTTTTTTAGAAATGAACACAAATTATCAAACGTATGCTATCTATCGCAGCTTCGCTAAACTCTCACCGCTCCTAGTTCGCCATTTCCTTCTGCGGTCGAGTCAAAAGAAGCGCGGCGGCAGCTCCGGCGCTCCACTCGACCGGCAGCGCGCGCGGCGGCGAACGGCGCAAACACAGGCGGCGCGGCGGTCGGTCGCCGCAAACGCGCAGTTTATCTAAACTTCCCGAACAGGAGAGCGCGCCGATGTTGATTCATAGCGCTTGCAATGCAACTCTCGGCTCCCTCCTCTGTGTGCTTGTGCGTAATTAGTGTGCTTATTAAATACGGCGGGGCGGCTCCCTGCCCATCGATGCCGCCGCCGCCGCCTCCGCGGGAGGAGGCCTTCCCCCGCCCCCGCAGCCGCCGATTAGGACAACAGGAAGGGGCGTCGAGTGCTTCAATGGAAACGCGCTTCCCCAAACGACCCGTGCGAGGAGGTTTTCCGCTCCTTTACGCGCGTCTGACAGTCACTTTAGCCCCTGCGTAATGTTGATGGCACACACCATTATTCGCCAACAGACGCCGTAAAGGCCCATTCACAATGCAAACGTAAACATAGGCATAGCGCATAGACATAAACATAAGTGATAGACTGAAGTATTCACAATGTCTAACATCAACGTAAGCAAAATAAGTTTCTATTGGCTGTGAGTCATTCTGGTTTACTATTGGTTGGATGTGAGAATCGATTTCAAGTTATCAACTCTGTTCATGGCCCATATGGCGTTAGTTCTTCTTCGACTTAGCTCCAAATTCGATTCTCGATTTTGAGTTACCGTTCTGTGATTCGTTCATTTCTTATATCTTACTTAAGCATAAGCACATTAGCTTGAAGCTTGCAAGCTTTTAAATTAATGTCTTACGTGTTATGCTTATGCGAACGCATTTTCAATGAGTCCGCTTATGAACGTAGTCCTAACTTTTATGTTTACGCCATGCTTATACTTATGTTCGCATTGTGAATGGGCCTTAAGGTTGGACTGGATCGATCAATCTCGCTCGACGTATATAGTGGAACTCACTTTGAATGTTTCACACTCGACTGCAAATATTCTACTAGATTGCAGTTTAACGAGTTTCTTGCATTGTCAGTGACACATAAGTAGTTTTACTCTAAAAATCTAATGTATTTTCTGTATACTGTCGGAATACGTCCTTAAAGTTACAGTTTATTTTGTTTTCAAACCGAGAAAATCAATGTAATACAAGTGCTTTCTCTGCGACATCCAAACATAATAAGAATTCTGCAAACATATTTTCAATTTCATCCTTATAATAGATTGTTTATGAGTTATTATATACACAAACTTCCAAATTCCCGTCTGTAGTTTTATAGATGTTAAATTCATATATAATAGTACTAATGGTTCTTTTTACTTTCATTGTAGTCTGTTAAGATACAGTGAATACATTAAATTAAAAAACACAACCGTCGTTTTGAATTTTCAACATAAATAAATATTAAAATGATTTCGTTTTAAAAAATAAAATAAAGATTAACGATCAAAATTACGTAATACTTTGATGTAGATTTTTAATGTTTGTTAATGACTGTAGCAAAAAATCAAAATTCAGTTGATATTCATTTTTTACGATTTAAAATATGAAAATCTTGAAGAAAATACTTTTCTTCTTCACTTTTTAGTCAAAACTGAAATTCTCGAAAGGATCAGTCTTAGTTCTTAAACAATAACATTAATGTACCCATTAAATGTATCAGACCGAATGCAACATGAAACGTAGTTTTTACGGTCTTGTGATGTGTTATATGTTCTTACAGTTGCATATCACAAGATGGCTCGCGTAAATTTACTGACAGTAAAGCTTCATTTACGATTTAAGAGTATATTGTGGAGAATGTAATAATAGACGTTGAGGAATACTTTAACACGTACTTGAAGCTACAACAATGGTATTCGTTGCTACAACAATGTGTACTACAAATTAATAATACACACTAAATGAATGCACTAAACTCTTGCAGTTATTTTCGAAGTATATTTAAAGTCAATGTGATTTAAAGATGGGTAAATGGTAAAAATTGTTTCTTATTTTTTTAACTACAGCCCAGTAGACGAAAAAATTTTAATCAAATTCACAACAATTTGTGTTTTACGAGGAATTATTTAATATTTTTTAGTTTGTTTCAGAGTTTTATGATATAGTAAAAACAATTTTTAAATACGTTTTAAAAATATATTTTGTGTTTGAATTTGGGACTGAGAATACATCGAAAAATGTTTTTCTGAAAGTATATATTATTTTCTTACTTTTAATTTTTCAATCAAATCAATCGTGTTCAGTTGACGAACAAAATTATAAAAAAAAATTGGCTGTAGAGGAGTGTAGGTGGTGGGACGGGGACTAAGAAGCCTGCCATTTTTTGTTAGTGTCATAGTGTAACTACTCATACCTCTTTTGGTTTAGGGAACTTTTTTTCATCTTATCATGTCGGACTACTTATCCTAGTGTTAGTGTATTCTGTCTTCTTAAGTTAGTGTATTCTGCCACCAAGTTCTCACACTTAACTGCAGAATTATTAATAAATCTAATCTAAAATCTAATGTAAGCTAAGTTCGCGTGTTCAATCCCGGCAAAA
The DNA here is from genome assembly GCA_017312745.1 of Gryllus bimaculatus. NCBI lineage: Eukaryota > Metazoa > Arthropoda > Insecta > Orthoptera > Gryllidae > Gryllus > Gryllus bimaculatus. The sequence continues at coordinate 4,007,113 of BOPP01000020.1, forward strand.
GTAGGCGGATATTTGAGGTGCCAAAAATCGACGTCATGCATACCGACAAATCAGAGTGTCCATATTAATTATTGGATAATTGCGGATATTGTATCTAGACCTGCGCTATCTGGTATTAAAATCAAACATAAAAAATTGGCGCCCCTAAAGCCTCTGTGGAAAGCAACGGAAAACTACTCTAGCCTTATTTGTCCAGGACAAGTCTCACAAGATGGTGCTAGGGACTTCTGGAGACTAGCTTCTATACTAAAACTGTTTGGCACTTAAAACAAAAATCCGTGGGTAGCCTTAAGACGAAGGCCCAGTTGGGCTGAAGCAGCACAAGAAAATGATGACCCATCTGTACGTTAATATTTACATTATGAAAAGGAGAAACAACGTGTTCGTCTTTAAGAGCAATATGTTTAAGCGCAACATTCACAATTCGAAAGTAATTTGGCTGTGCGTCGTAGGGTCTAGAAAGAAAGGTTGGATCAAAGAAAGAGAAAGAGCCGGATCTGTGCTTCCGATCTCCCGTCAACAGGCTTCCCGCTCCGGCGAACTCGACTTTTATAGAGCGTTTACTTCCGGAGCGGAGCTATTTTTGCGCGTCCGAGGCGATCATTGCTTGGGCCTTGTGTCGCCCACGCCCACGCCGACGCCAGCGCCGACGCCGACGCCGGAGCAGGTTCAATCTCCAGGAATGAGTCCGCAGCAGGATAGAATTCGCTCGTTATCGACGCGCTCGGAGGCAACACGGTGAACATTTTTAACGAATGCCAATTTGCGAAGTCGTCCCCGCGTCGTTACAGC
>BOPP01000020.1:4008254-4037716 GCA_017312745.1 Gryllus bimaculatus
CCCCTCGCACGTCCCCTCGCACGTCCCCTCGCACGTCCCCTCGCACGTCCCCTCGCACGTCCCCTCGCTTGTACCTTCGCCGGCCGTCCCTCCACCGACCGTCACTCAGCTGCCCGCCCATCCGTTGTTCGTCTCTTCGTCGCCCATCCCTCCAGCGCACTTTTAAGCATTTTAATTGATGTTTTTCAGTAGTTGCAACTTTTTCGTCAATACGTGTAATCGGTTTTTTTCTTTGGTAAAATTGGTCCTGTGGTAATTCACACAATGGTTTTATGAGTGAAAGCTTTCATAATTTTCTGGTGGAATTATTGTTTTATTCGCAATAAGTGCAAATTGTTTTCGTACGTTTATCTATATTATAGCGTTTTATCTGAGATTTTCTTAATTTTATTGCCTGTTTCATACTTTTGTATTTTTAAGAACTTTTTGTATATTCTTTACCTTAAGTTTGATAACGATGTCAAATATAATTTCTCCAAAGAAGAAAGAATTTAACGCATTGACAGTACTTTAACACTCTTCACAACGTCAAATTTTTCATAAGGTTCTTTTCTAACACATTGTCAGCAAATATTACCAGGAAATTAGAAAACAGGGCGAAATGTTTAAAGTGGTCACATTAATATTGCCAGGGACTGTACCTTCTAGCCGTCTTCCCTCTATTTTTCTTTGTGTTTTAATCCTTTCGCATGATAATTTCTCACTGTTTTCCTCTCATTATGTTCTTTCTTTTATTCTTTCTGTGTCTCTTTCCTTTTACTCCATTGTTTAATATTACGTGTTCAATACCATGGTTTTTGAGAACATATCAATAGGAAGAAATATGGGACTGATATTTATTGTAATGATAATGCTTATTTATGTTTGCTGTTACCAAGATGTAAAGTGCATCCACGTTATTTTTTAATATTCCTTTATTCATCTTATAACTTGTTCAAAACTGTTTCTAGTAAAGACTATTGTTTTGAGAGCTCAATAAATTATCATCCATATTGTTTAATTTATATTCAATGTACTGGTTTAAAATGTTTAATAAGCAATATATTTGTAAAATATACTGTGCACATTCGGATCATTGTATGTGTACTAATCACTACACAAGAAAAAAAAGAGATCTGTCAGATTATTTATATGGTGCATTAAATCACTTTCCAAGATCAATAAGCCGAAAGTTTGATAATTCCTTGAATAAAATATGAACATACGTCGGGGTTTTGGCGTAAAATAATTTCCTGTGTATTATATTGATATATTGCACTTGAAATTTATGAATTGTGTAGGCTAAGATTTCTTCAGTACTTCACACGCTTAGTTTGTCACTTTAGGTGCAGTTTTTATCTTTAAATGTAAACAGGAATTAAAACATATCAACTCTCATGAAGAGGGCACGTACTCTCTACCACAATGATTGAAAACAGATTTATTGTTGAGTAGTTTCTCTTAGTGGTATCCTACCTCATCTTTTTTTCAAGTTTTTGTAACGTGAATGAACATTGTTATTTTCTTTATTCTATCCAACTAATTGTCCATTTTATGTAGACGTTTGACAAATTCCTTACTGAAAAGGAAATCATCTCTTCTCATGTGATTTGTTTGTTACTAAATGTTGTAAAATTTGTATTTAAGTTTGTTTTATTTTCATTTCCATTATTCATATACAAATATTAAAGTGAACTTGTTGATGTTATCTGGATTTGTTTACCAATAACTTAACGATAATTTTCAGTTTTCAAAATGATTTAATATAAAGGCTAGAAATCATTCTTCGAAATTATCTCTGCTGAGAAATCTCTACGTAATACCTGTCAGATGTCAGGTAGTAGGTAGAATCAGTTGATATTTCAATGACTGGCGAAGAGAATTCAGAAAATACATATCGCAATATTATGCCGTTCTCCTGGAGTTTTAACTTTCGTCGAAGTCTACAATGCCATTCACAGTGGTAGTGACCATTTCGAAAGCAAATGGACTAGGCAATTGAGGAAACGAGCAATCTACGACCCGAAGTCGTTCACAACAGTTAAACGATTTTCTGAAGGGCAAATGTGGACTTTTCTTGTAAAGTTAGGAGATTACTCATCGTCTCGTTAAATAGTTTTGCTTACGTTTCACTTGAGTTCCCAATGCATGTAAATTTAAATATTTATCGAAAAAAAGTTCAACAGTTTTTTTGAACTGGCCTAACATTCTTGTTGACTCGCTCACTGACAAAAGTCATACTGAGACGCAGACAAATAAAGAAAGAAGTGGACATTTTGTCGACTCACCTGTCTCAAAAATACCTTCAAAAAGAATATTAAAATTTTGGCTATTCTTGAAGTCGTTCTCTTTCGACAAATGATGTGTGCTTCCGAGTTCCTTCCCTTTCTTTATTTTAACTCTCGTTTTTCCTTCTCTTTCCGTATCATCTTAATGGTTCTGTTTACTTGCTCTAAGAGATGGTTCTCGCAAGTTCGGGACTCTGCAAGGTTTATGTACCAAGTTCCGATGCTTGGTCCAGCAACAAAGTTTTGTTTGCAATAACATGAAACTTGTGTATGTGTTCGAGCGCCTTTCCTGTTGTACACGTGCAACTTAGAGAGAAGACTTACCAAGGAAGACCGAGAGATAAGTGTAAGAGAGAGGAGAGCAGCTTAATGTCTTTCATCTTTCGTTGGTCTCAAGCATTTCATCATTAAAGTGTTTATATATCTTAAAACGAGTGGCACGTTCCTTGAATTGTTTTTTTGAGTCTTCTGAACGAAATGAAAACGTTTAGTTTAAACGTTAGTTGAGGTGATTTGTATGATGTTTCGAATTAGAAAAGACGTGTGGTGAGTTTCTTTTCTGATCTAATATTAATATAAATTCTGATCTAATGTTAATATAAATTCCAGGTTCCTTTTTCTTGTTTTGAAATAAAGTTATTTGATTAATTTTGAATTACAAAAATACTTGTGTACAGGGTCTTAAAATACTTCATTAACATTCGTTGTTAAATGTGTCAGATGCATGAAATTGGATTCTGAAAGTCTTCTAATTTTTTTGACATTAATAGGTGATTTGTTTTGTTTTTTATACTTCAACACATTTTAACGTTGCAAATAAAAATTTCTAGGTGATAATTTTTATTTCTTGTGACCTTTAAATTTGTATCTACCTAATTGTTAATAATGAACAATGTGGTGGCAATAGGTTACATTGACCATTGTCCGTTCTAATGTAAGAGGGTTGAGACATGTTCGTGACTGGTGGTAGAATAGAATTGGTAATTGAAACTGTTTCTGTGGTTCTATAGGTTTCTAATATATTTCTTTTATTGTATTATTTTGTTTTTATGTATTTTTTGTTACATTGTAATCGAATGAACGCTCATTTGCAGCAATTAAGCGTTATATAAATGGACTTTATATTTTCCAAACTCTACTACTTCGGCACATTAAAACATATTTAGTATTAGATTCAATACACTTCAGAAACAGCTTTGCATCATGAAAGTTTATTTCTGTATAACTTTTATTTTGTGTTTTCAACTAAAGAAGATGATATAGGATTGACACATATTAATTTCACATTACAGTTGTTTGTTTACCTCCTATTCTTCCTCGTCAATTTCGTAGGTCATGCTGCTACCGAAATCGGCTTGTGATCTTTCTCAATATTCCGTGCAAAGCTCTGACATTTTATCTGGACGTTGCCACAAATTAGAATGCTCAACAATGGTGCGTAGTTTACTCAGTCCGCAACGGATATATTGGGGAGAACTTGCAGTGACGAAGGGGCTGAAGAAAAGCGTGGAAACGGTTATGACCAGTTTTGAAGTTCCAATTTGGTCGTTTTTTAAAGCAAACGTTAAAGAAAAAGTCTAAAGCACAATGGCTTATAAGGCACTAACTGCCAAAAATATGGAACATTAAGTTATGTAATCTTCAAAACATTAAGATAAAAAAAAGTTCAGTGAAAATTTTAAACATGAAGGAAAGCTTATCTGTATATAAATCAAAATTACACTGAAGAATCGCAATTAGTCCTGCGTAGCAACGTCAATTATAAATGTATTTTGCTCAATTAAATTAACAAACAGTTTTATAGATTCTTTCCTTATTTTGATTTATGACATTTTGAAACATGTAAAGATTTCTTAGAATAGCCACATAATAAGCTAAACATATTGAGAGGTTGAATCGTAAACAAACACATAGTACTATCAACTCCTATCCCGTACCCTATTAAGGATCTAAATCAGTTACCAATATTTAAACTTACTTTTGAACACTTTTACTTACAGTTGAAAGAAAGAAATTCCAGCATGTATTTTTGTCGGATAACGTTTTCTCGGCATTGAGAATCCGTAGATGGGAAGGCACAAGTCAGGCGTGCGATTGCAATGAGGGCGACGCCTGACGAGGGCGGCGCTAGCAGAGCAGGGGTATTACGGGCGGAGGCTTTATGGCAACGGAGGAGCCGACGCAGGTGGCGCCGTGAATGCCGGGCGGCCGGCGGGGGCGGCGGAGACAAGGGCGATGGCGGAGCCGGCCTGTCGACCGTCCCGTCGACGGCTACCGGCGCTCTCCAGTAATTGGAGGTGCACGTAATGACGCGAGGGCCCGGGGCGCGCTGCCCGATCCTCGTCTCTTCCGTTCCCCTGCGCCCCCCTTATCCTCCCACGCCTTGTTCGCCACCCCTCTTCCCCCGCTGACTCGCCACCTCACAACCCCCCCTGCCACCCCGCCACTCCTCTCTCATGCAACTCTCCAGCCCCACGATCACGTTCACCCCTCCGTACATAGTTTCGTACTTCCCCGTACCCCATTTTGTAATGACTTATCACTTATAGATGACAGATGGCTAATAGATTATTGTGGATATATGTAGCTACTTAAGGTTTTTGTATTATTGACTTGCGTGTTTGCTCTCAGTTTGTAATGATTTTTCGGCCAAACGGGTTTCGTCCTACGGCAAAATAAAATATTATAAATCAATCCGGACATTTTCGTCCGCTGCGTTGTTCTGGCCGCCAACTCATCTTCGCCATCGTCGCCAAGCACAAGTTCCTCCGCCTCGTTCTCTACCATCGTGCACCCCTTCGCTCCCTCGTACTATAACTCGCAACATTGCTACACACGTGTTCTCCGCGGCCCAAATTCCACGCCTCGGCGCTTTGCCCGTCTATAGTCTAGCATGCCCTCTCGTGGCGCGGCGAGTCTCCCACATGGCACTCGTGCATGCGGGAGATTGCGGGCGCGGGCGTGGGCGCGGGCGTGGGCGCGGGCGTGGGCGCGGGCGTGGGCGCGTTCGTGGGCGCGGGCGCGGGCGTGGGCGTGGACGCGGGCGTGGGCGCGGGCGCGGGCAGCGCTCTGCGCGCGGAAGGCGACGGTTCGTGCGCGGGGACGGCCGAGCCCCGGCGGCTGCTGTCTCTCGGAGCGCGCAGCGCTCGCGCAATTAGCGAATGCTGTGCGCGTTTGGGGAGCCTCGCGGTGCCGGGTTCGAGGTCTGCGCTTGGCTTCTCGGCCTAATGGATTTCGTCTTACCGTGATTACGCGTGCTGATTGTAGAATGCTATCACGATCTCTTGTGTACGATTACTTTTGGTGATGTTCTTTTTTCTGGGTTTGTCTTTCTCACACTATTTTGATTTTTTATTTATTTTTGTGTTCTTCGGATTTTAATTTCAATTAGAACACCATTAACGGTTTTGTCTTACATTATTAAGAATTAAAAAAAATATTTTTTTGTATATTGAGTCCATAGTAGATGTATGTTAAAGTTCATAGAGCATCGTAAATTTTTCTCTGCCTGATCTCTCTTGGCGCGATTCGTCAGATTTATATTTTACGAATGATTTTGACAGTTGAACCTGGTTTTCATTCTATGTAAGTATGTATGTATGTATGTATGTATGTATGTATGTATGTACTTGGCGCGACAGTCCCTGCCTCACGGCCATGGGTTAAGGGGGTACGTGTGGTTATCACGTAAACGCCCTATTCCGATCTTCTCAAACTGAGACGTGTATTTTCTCGTTGTCACACAGCAACATATATTGGGACATTGCAAGGAAAAAGCATCTTGCCTCACCGGTAATCTAACCCGGGAACCCAGTGGAAAGCGAGCACGCTGACCAATACTAGCCCCGAGGCTGGTTTTCGTTCTATTGCGTTAAAAAAATTTGTTTCACGTGGATAGACAAATTACGTGTGTGAGATTTCTTCCGAGATCCTTACACCGAAGATAAAGGAAGTGTATATTTGAAAATGAGAACTAGTGTGTCAAAATATATAACAATAATTATATAATACAATGCAAAACTCTAATAAAATTGCGCGTTTTAGTAACTATGAATGATTTTCACTGTTGTCAAATTGTTGATTCCCAATATTCAGTCATGTGAACATGCTATCGTTGGAAATAATTTTCTTTCTTACCCCCATTTCCCTGTCTAACAGGGTTGACAAAATCCAAATGAATTGTCTTTAAAATCAGTCAAACAGTTTTAAATTGAAGAAATGACCACTTCATTTCAGCCAAAATAAAGCATTTATTGTGGTTAGAGGTATTGAAAAAATCTCGAAATCCCTATTCTTAGAAAAAATATTTCGAATTTTAATTTAATGAATTAAGTAGTTGTGCATTCAACATTAACTAACAAAAAAGCACTATGGCACACTGACGTCTTGTCTTTATGTTATAATGAAAACCGCGCAAAAAATTGAGTACTCGAGTGTTTTATTTATATTGAGAAAAATTAGCAGGAATATGTGAGCGACATTTTAAAAATCTCAAATATATCACTTTTAACTTTTTAGTGGGAGTATTTTCAAAACAAGTAACTTTCTTTGTTCCTCTATTAGCTATAACTGATACTCATCAGTCAATATGAATATGTGCCAATCTTATGATCTTCAAGTCTCCAGATCTCTTCACTTGCCTTGAAGTCAATATTTTATCTCTCTTGTAGTAGGTTTGCTTTTCTTGTGATTAAAGTAAAACTGATAAAGTTCCAGATTTCTCTTGGTAAACTATTGTATATATTCAAATAAAAATTAGGATAAATTTTCTGGCGTAGGTGATGCATATGTTTATTAATGAGAGCTTTGTTTCAAAGACTGCCAATCCTTTTATTTGTAGTGTATTTAATTCCTACATCAAACTCCAGATATCACCATTCCAATTATTCCTCAAGCTTGAAACCAGAGGTTTGCGCCCAGGGACGCCGAGCAAATCTAAAAAATATCCGCCTCTGCACCCTGTAAAAATATGAGGAATTTCAACTTCTGGCTTTACACTCGGCGGCCTTGTACAACCCGCTTTCGGAGGCGACTCGCATGAAAATATGGCGGCGCATTAAGGGGTGCAGGAGCGCCGCATTCGCCTTCGATTTCCTCGCCCGCCCCCTCCATCATTCCCCGCCCCTTCCTTCTCCTCTCCTTTTCTGCTCTCTGCCCCGGAACCTGCCCCGCTCGCAAAGTAGCATGAAAGACGGCTTAAGATAATGCAGGGCTCCCCGCAGAATATAAATGTGTGGAGATTAGTCTTAGCATGTTCCGAAGAGATAGGCCGCGCTTCGCCGTCAGAGGAGCAGGCCCGGAGAGGGGAGGGGTGGGGACGCGGGAAGGAGAAGAAGAAGAACAAGAGAAGGCGTGGGGGCTGGGAAGGTGGGTATAGGAGGGATACGGCACGCTGGCATAACTACTCTAACATGCAGCCAATCATAATAGCGGGGTGGCCGGGAAGGGAAACGAGGAAACAAAAGAAGAACAGAAGTGGCTTGATGAATTGATGAGTGCATGAACCGTAAAATTAGTCTTACACGGCGCTGCGGCATGGGCGCGGTCGGAGGTGGGACGGGGCGGCTGCGCGGTCGGGATGCGGTGCGAAGCGGCGCTTCATGGTGGAGAGGTGCGCTGTGAGATGAGGCCGAAATTCTTTCGTGGATAACGCGTGGCCCGGGTAATCAATTTCATCTCTTGTGTGTATGTGATTCAGGGTCCGGCTTTGAAGCCATGAAATTGCTATGTAATTTCCATCGCGGTTATATTTCTTTACTTCGTTCTTTTTTCTGTGCGCTGCCTGCTCTTCTGCATGGGAGCTTTCGGAGGCGGGTCAGTACTTTGTACCTATTGATTTCTCGCTTCGTTGCGTGCGCCATATTTTCCATTTTCCCCTCTCCGGTCGACGATTCTAATTCTGCGATTTTAGCGGAGGAGGAGGGAAAAGAGCTCTTCTTTTAAAACCAAGAGAAGATACCGCGTTTCCGGACGAATTAAACAACGGTCTAATTTGTGAAATTTGGTATAGATATTTTCTGAAAATAAAGACTGTTATAAGAAAGTCCAATAAATCATAATGGTTTACTTAAACATTCGTCCATTTAGTATAAAAGATTATTTTGAAAATCATGAAAAGATTGTTTGAATTTCTGTTTTTCTATTAACTCATTTAACTTACTCGAATGAACCATTTCTCACAAAATGACGCACGACGATTTAATTAATATCAGCATGATAAATCCATTGAGTGTTTGTAGATTTCTCTGAAAAGGTTTTGCTGTCTCATTTATTTATGCTAATGTTGTCTTCATAATTAGAAAATGTAAAGTTCTTAAAGTTTACTAATTTGTTGATGACGCTTGTCATGCGCTTAACGTTTGAAAGGACGTAGTTGTTGGGGACTCTCAATGGTCCAGAGAACTGTCGGGTTTGACATTTGCTCCAAATCAATTGAAGCGCGAGTAATGTAGCAGAAGGCATCGTTGACTGCGGGAGAGTATTTAATGAGGGAAGTTTAAAACGTTGTTGGCGATGAATTTTAAGCTTTACACGCTTCGACGAGAGCATCGATTCGAGGAAGAGTGGAAAATTCCCTCCACCGGGAATATTTCATTCCCTGCAACCTTATCTTTCAAAAGATGTAAACAGGTACCTTCTACTGAAACTCGGTAGCCTATTCTGAAGTTTGTGGATGCACTTTCTCTAGAATGCCTGTCATAGCAGGTGCTGTTTGTATACTAACATTCTGAAAGTTGGCGAGAGTTTCCATGTGGAAATAAAAATAAACATGTCGAAGATAGGTTACGCTAATGCATTTAAAGTGTATGCGTTCTCAGAAGAGAAAGTATTGCCGCATTGGTTATGTCCGGAAGTTTTTTGCAAATATCGTTAAGGTGTGTTAAAAAACTTGGCGACTTCATGAAAAAACTTTTTTGAAATACGGGGGCTTCGAAAGAGTAACCATACTTAAAAATACTTTCAATTTAAAAAATCTATTTCAAAGTTTTGTTGTACACTACGTAACTAAATCTATCTACAAATAATACTCATACAAACATTTAAATGCTTTTATTCTTTCTATTAAGGTTTCGAAACCCTACATTAAAATATTTTGAATGTATTTAAACAATTATGTATGTATGAATATGACAGTTGTCACAAATGTATCATACATTGCAGTGCAAGGTCATTAAGTATTTTTAAAAAACTGATGGAAGGTCATTTGTTTTTAACATTTCTTTTAATTTGAGAATTGAATGTATTTCATGAAACGATAAATATTACATTATTGCGTTAATTCCCTTTTTTGGTTTGATGAATTTCTTGTGTTGCAGAATGTTCTTAAAAAGTTGACGTATGCTCTTACTAGTACATATTTTTAGCATTAATAATTCACTCCATTTTCTCTATGTGTAGGCTATGGTTTATTTGATTTTGAATTTACTTGCATTTTGGTTTAAGTGAATATTAGTTACTTCTCTCCTAGGGTTTAATTTAATTTCCAATCTTCTTGCTCGTGAGATCAGCTATTTGTGTTAGGGGAGATCTACGAAGTTGCCGAAATATTTCCGGAAGTATATTTCAATTACAGTTTGGATTGACTTCTTTTGTAGAAACATAAGTGGTTTTAGAAAGTAGGAGGACTGTAGGAGCTGAAAGGGCGTTGGAGTACAAAAGAATGATATAATTTAGTTTTCAGATTAAACTTTGTTTAGCAGTAAATTGTCGAGTTTCCTCGGCATCCCAATTTGAAACGTCGCCTTAATAAACTCGACTTCGACTCGTGTTCAGTTTAAAGGCGAAGAAGGGGAAACAGGGGACAAAGTTGTGTGTATGTGCACCACTAGAAACTTATTATCATAATTAGTAAGGGACGGGAGGAAGAGGAGAATCAAAGAGGGATTCGGGGGAATGCGAATGTATCTGCTCACAAGCTGCGCTTAGCACAGTTTAATGCGAGATACGCCTGGATCCCACCATAAGTCATTTTATCACTGAGAACTACCTCCTTTATTCTACCCACTTCTCTCCTGAGTTCCTTCTTCCACCCTTACTCGTATTTTACTGTTCAATTCACGGAGGGGATCTCTTAGCGTTCCGTCTGCGAATCCGCCAGATATAATGTAAGTTACGGCGAAAGTAGTCTGACGATAGTACTTGTGTTTCAAGGGTGGAAATATCATATAGAAGTTGTAGGCATGGGCCTAAATTATCTCCAAGGAAGTTGGGGTATTTCTTTTGGAGTCCAGAGGTTTCCTAATTCTTGAACTCTAGTAGTATTTTCTTGAGAACAAATAATAATTGTTCTGTACAAGTGGATATTAAGAACTTCTCTCTTTTTCACACCGCGTTCCAACAGGTGTGGAAAATTTGTATTATTTGTCAACAAACGTACATCTGAATCAGTTTTAATTTTTCTTAGGTTCTCGAAAAATAAATATTTCAAGACAAACAATTCCTATTTGTATGTAAATTTGTAGACCTTTTCTGTTTAAATAAAATTTTCTGGTTTCATTATACAGTAAACGGGTATAGATTGGAAAACGAAATAAGCATTTGCTATACAATGGCTGTTTGGACTTCTAGCAAACTGAGAACGAAAGATAATATTTTAAAAAAAGTAACCCAGTCATTTTTGTTATGCGTATGAATGAGCATCGAACTAACAACACATCCCAGATGTAAGCTAACAGACACAAAATAGTATATTTCATAATGCTCGTACATCCATCTAAAAGTGCAATTAAACTTTAAAACACAAAAATATCACTACATCTTAGAATTCTTTGTACATTATTCAATGGGAATTTCTTATTATTCATAAATCTAGTATTTAAAGAAGAATAGCGCTTTGAAAAAATATTTTTTTTTCATATTGATAGTGTATAAGTAAGTTAGCAACTATTGTAGAATAAGAGACACAGTTGGAGGTAAAATATTGAATCCGTTCTGAAACAAAATTACACTGATGAAAAATTATGTTTCATGTAATAATTGTCGCTTCACAACATAGACTACACGTAAGTATCTTGGCCTCATTTCAACGATTTAGAGTATTAGCGATACAATTCAATCACCACAATAAATTTACGTACATTTTTGACATTGTATAACTGTGTTTGTTGTGAGGTTGTTGACGTGACGTCTGTGTAGTATTTTATTTTCTTTATGCATTCATTCATTTTTACATGCGTGATAATTTAATAATGTAACAATAAAAATTGATATTGTAAAAAATCTAATTGTAGTAAAACATAATTTTGATGGAACAACATTTAATGTTAACGCATAGATGTTGCTCCGTAATGGATTACATTTGATGATCATTTGTTTATGTCTCCTTTGTTTGAAAAGACAAATTCTCGTCATCTACGATATTTATTCCCATTCTACCAGCTATTAGGCTCAGATCAAAAGTCTTCGAACTGCCCTTTCGTACTGCTACTTCACAGAGAGCAAGTTACTGGTTCTAGTAACTTGCTCTCTGTGAAGGAAAGGCTAGGGAGAATCGGGTGTCGCCGGGAAACAGACCACGTCCCCTTGTTTTCTGCTCCCTCACAAGTTTCTGCTTCATGTGCTTTTGTTCTTTTCCCGAGCCGACTCCTTCCTTTCAGGCCAAGAAGTTGCTCACTACCTGTCGAACTTCCGGTGAAAAAAAAACAGCTTCCTCCTTTGTTATTTGCTTTTGCGTCGTAAAAGTCATCTAATTTGAATATTTTTTTCAGATAAACTTCTTACAGACAAGTATCCCGAGACCAAGATGGGACTGGGTATTAAGGAGAGGGTGGTTTGATATAAGGGTATGTTTTTTATTAGCTACGAGGGTGAGTGTGGTTATTTGTGGACATAAACGTCGCCCTGCCGAGTTGTAAAAAGGAATACGATGATTTCTTCTTTCAACACCCAGTGTTGGGAGATGGGGTTTTCTTATGTGACTTTACGACTTGCGTTTGTCTGGAGTAGTTTTCCCCTCTTATTTTGCAATATAAATGTGCGATTAATTCAGGAAGGTCTTAGTTTAGTTCCAAGACATATTACGAGCGCAATCGATCATTCTGGTCAGTTTATCGAATCTGGTCCTGCGTTTTAAAGATATATATTCTTACCGAAGATGCTGCTGAACTTTGTCTAATCCATTTTCATATTATTCAAAGCTATTGTATAATATTTCTGGTTACTATTTTTATGTGTAAACGAAAGCTTTGAAAATCTAATAACTCCTGAATTTGGTATTATCTGCAGACATTATGTTGATATATGAAAGTATGTACTCGAAAATGCATTGGAAAATAATGTTGAAAGAAAGTAATGCAGTCAGAGTCGACAATGTATCTACTGCCAAATAGTTCTCAAAATTGTTTTATTTTTTGTGCTATGCGCGTAATACATTCCTAAACTCGTGATCAATAAAAAATCTAGGTATTAAGTATAATGTACACTGTTTTCAAACAAAGAACCATTCAGTACATAACTTTAATATTATTTCCTTTTGTTTCAGGTGAGTATCGTTCACAGTCCATTGCCACGCTCCTGCGGTGAGTACAAAGAGGCCTTCCTTTTCCACAATCCTTTCTATTTCATTTAATAATAAGAAGAAAAAGAATAAGAACTCAATTTCCGCCAACAAGTGAGGTTTTGAGTCTCAGACATAAAGCAGCTGTAAAATCTACAATATCATAAGGTGATCTGGAGAGATACTCGACACTGTCTCGCTACGTGGGTACTGCAGTGATTGCACTCACGTCGACACTAACTATCCCATCCCTTCAACCCCCTACAGCTATTTATCGCTGGATTCGGTGATGGATATGTGGCAGAAGCACTCTTACTGTCCTCTTACTGTCTTTGCTTCCCTTTCTTTCCTTCTATTACCATCACTTCATGACAATTTCCCCTTTGCCATACTTTGCATTACTAATCTACACCTCCTGATCGTCATCACCATCACCGACAATCTCACGATTGCAACCACCACATCAACCACCATCACGGCCGTGATTACAAACATCTCCACAAACCCCACCACACTGCACCAACCACAGTCATCACAAAGATGCCGTCACCAACTGCCACCATCACTGTCACCACCACAACTCCCCAAGCTGCCTCTAGCACCTTGAATCTCGCCGTCGCCTCCGCTCGCGAGAAAATTCTAATTAACTTGGCTGCGCCTGTGCGCCGCGCAGCGCCAACGCGAGGGGGAAGGCGTCGCCTGCGCATCGGGCAGAGGGCACAGGGGTGGAGGCGGGGAGGCGGAGCGACGCGAGGTGGAGCGCCGCTGCATTCTCGTCATGTCGAAGCTCCGAGTTTGGTAGGATTCCCATTGTCAAAATCCAGTCCAATACATTAAACGGAGCGAGCGGAGAGGCGGCCTCGCACGGGAGAGAGGAGACTCTTCGGAGCAGGGCTGCGGTAAAGACGTAGAAGTGTATGGGGAGACGCAGCAGCCAGCGGCAGGTCAAGAGCAGGCGGGACGAGACGCGGAGGGGAGATGGGGTAACGGGAAGGAAGGGGAACGATGGCTAGAAGCCACATACAGATCAGATGAAATCAACGAAGTTGGCTGCTTGCGTCGAGGGGGATTGAGGAAAAGAACGCCTGGAAAAAATGTGCTCACGATGAAACATTGAGACACAATTGAGGTTAAAATGTAAACCATAAATATTGTAAGAATGTGGAAACTATTAATTTTTTGCTCTACTTTTACAAGTACATTAGGACTCCATGTTCTTAAAGCAACGATTAAAAACATTTTCTTCGATTTTCTTACTGTGGCATTAAAATATTTTTTCTCGTCGTCTTTATTGTGTAGTTTATATACTCCTTTTTCACTTCTCGTACGGTTTGGTAGTAGGCATGTTGTTTACAAGAATTTGGTACAAGAAATGTTTTATCGTGCATGTTCGTTAAGAGAGGAGAGAGTAATTTTCCAACAGTTAAATTACTTAAACATCTCTCTATCTTAAAAATCCAGAACTAATTACAGTTCTGCAAAATTTAAAAACTACGGGTGTAAGAGAAAATATCAGTCTCTACGACACCCCAGCGGTAGTGGAAGTGGCATTTTATGTCTCCTCGTACCGTTTTCTCTTGGCAGTTTAGACCTACGACTTTTGAAAAGTCTATCACAATAATGATATATGACGAATACGATGCATGCGGATAAATATGGAAGGAGCGACACCAGCCCCAATAACCTGTGTCATCTCTACCGCTTCCAGTGCCTGAAATGTTCCCTCTTCTATCTGTCTGCTCTCACCTTGTCATCGCTACCCTGCCCCGGCTCCAAGCCGCCCGCATGATTCATAATCCGCGTCACGCAGAAGGCTGCAGAGGCGTCGGCGCCGGGCCCGTGAATGAGCGTAAAAAATCGAAGCTCACCGGAGCGGGAAGTATCTAATCAGGGGCAGGGTTTGATCAATGTGCAGCCGTGAAATAAATGAGGGACGGGTGGCTTGGCGCGGTGTCCGGCGCGCGTGGGTGGGCGGTGGCTGCGAGATCGGGAGGAACTGTCATTTATCCGGGCGGTCGGCAATCGGGGAGGCCGCGGATGGGGTGGGTAGGGGGTCGCACGGGCGGGTAGGCAGTGGGAGCGGGTGCGGGCAGGGGCGTTTCGGGAAGAGGATGCGATCTGCGCTTCGGCGCTGCCAACCCTGATGGAGCCCCTCGTCGTCGCTGCCAACGGCCCCGGAACCGCCTCCGTCGAAGCTCTCGCTTCCTCGCCACCCCCGCCGCCGCCGCCGCGGGCCACGCCGACGCTAATCCGAGCTGTGTGCACAAGGCGAGAGGTGAACTCCGCGGCCCTCCTTCCAGATTCCCGCCTATATCCCCGTCGGCCAGTAAACAATAATTTTAACTCGCTTAAATCGACACCGGCAGGCGGTTTGTTTTCAAGTTCGCAATAAGTAAACAGCAAGGGATCCGTTGGCGTTGTTTGCAGGTAGCGCTCTGTTAATTAAAGTATCACGGAAACTGCGGGCGAAGGGCCCGGCTGCGGTCTGCGCTGCAGATGCGGTCTTTTTTCGCAGCTCTTGCGAAGCAGACGCTGTTTTTATCTTCGTCTTCTGGTTTGGTTCACTTTGAGTAACTTGCCTGTTGTGTTTTGAAGTAGCAGATCATGTTGCAAGTTTAGCGTATACATAATACATTTATTAACACATTCTCTAAACTTCCAGTCTTCTCCTGCACGTTTAAAATGTAAACATACAATGCTGCCTAATTGCAATTTTCCTATGTGTTTATAAAACTTTCTTTCTTTTCTCCCATTTTCTCAGTGTTCAATAATTTACTGACTTTGTTGAGTGTTTTTATATTTTAGCAATATTTGTATATTATTTTTAAAAGAGTTTCATAAAATCGTATTATATTGCCTCATAATGAAACATTATCAGATGTATTTTCGAAACTTCGGTGGTATATAGTATAATCGTTACAACCAAGTTGGCGGGTTCAAACCCATTGGACGCCGTGGATTTTTTAGCGCGAAAAAATCCTTCGAACACCGTTCTTCGGAGGCAAAGCAAAGATATCTGTCCGATGTTAGTAGATTTCCTTGCTTGTAAAAAATCAAGTCTAAATGACGCCTCTGAGCTAAATTCAAATCGCCTGTTTCGTCGCCCAAGAAATACCCCCTTTCTACGCTAGTTGGTGAAAGGAGCGAAGGGAAATTTGCGTGGTCAGAAGGAAGAACGGGTCTGATGGCCCGAGTCTCGCCAACGTAAAATAAGGAATAAAAATATTCAATTAAATTCAAATTTTACTTAATATTTAGGCATTTTCTTTCTCAAGATAGTAACTAAACAGTGTTGTTATTTTCTGTAGTATACACTGTCTATAAACATTTGTATGTCCTATTTTTTATTATATATACATTGCACAACATTCATCTCAAAAGTGACTCCACTTTACTTACTCCGTTTTTCATCATGATCTGTTACATGAAATCTATTTTCAGAATCCTAGTAATGTCTGTTTGGCTAGAGTACTGTAGTATAACGGTATTGCGTTATCAATTCTGAGAAAATGAAGAAGGTGAGATAATTTCCCTCTTCCGGCCATTGTCTAAAAATACCTACTAACACTCCACGCTTTTACAATTTTCAAAATGGAGAGTTAACAGTGAAATTAGAACCTATGCCTTCTTTATAATTTTATTTCATGATATTCGTAGAATACTTTGTTAGAAAAAAATTGAGCAATAAAAAAAATAGAAAATGCTTCAAGGGAGTGCATGTAATGTATACCGAATATTCAAAACATTCTTCACAAAATTGCAGGAATTCAAGTCGCAAAAAATCGAGCGGATAATATTGATTTTGGAAAACTCCCACAAACCATTTGGAGGAATCTTGCCGCACGGACCGACGGACAGATGAACAGGCAGATGGATGGATGTTTTGAAACGAACACTTTATCGGTGTCATGCCCCAAACTGAGTATTTCCTTTTAAATTTCAAAATTATTTTTCTACAACATTACACAACTTTCTCTGTACTTAGTATATTACTCCGAGTATTCGTACGCATAATACAATTAAGTAAAATGTAATACAAATTGAGATCTCTACTCATCTAACACTCTTCAGTTACCATTTGTCGTATATCTCTTTTTTACTCTTTACTCAAATTTAACATTTGAAATTTAAAATTTTCCGAAATTATTGTTTTCATTTGTCTTAACGTAGTTAAAAGTGATGGTTAACATCATTAAAATGAATGAAATAGGGTAAATTTAAATGTTTTGAAAGAAGCCATTCCTACTGAAAATTGTGGTAGTGTACAAATAGACTCCAGATAGATTTCATGTGATTTATAGACCTCGAAGTGAATTTACGAAATGACTACATAAATGTGTTTGAGAAACAGAAGTATGTGTAAAAATATTAAAGGCATCTGAATGAAGAGAGAGGTCACTGCGTCACTGTGTCCACAGAGTAAACTTATGTCTCCCTTTTGTATTTTACAATAAAACATATTTTTCACTGGAAAAGACAGCGGCTGGCAGTATAATTATAAAAACAAACAAATTCAACAAAGAATTTTTCGTTTGGTATGTAAATTCATTTGTATACAAAAACATTCTCAAATATTTTTACTCCTGTAGGATTAAAAACAGTACTTTTCTCTTTAGATGGAAATTATTTCTAAAAATACATCGTGTAAATATGTAGTCTACTTAATACCAGCTTAAAATTAACATAAAAGATAAAATACTATTATATTTCTTCATATTGTAGCACGACATCGTTCAATTATCATACTCTTAGAAAGAATATACATTATGTGCTAAATATAATTCCATTCAGTAAGGATATTGAAAAGTAACTCCCGGTGGGAAAAAGTACATTGTGCCACGATGGTGTAATGATGGGTATTAATACAAGAGTGTGATATTACGATACGAGCGAGAGATGAGTGAGTATCGTGAACACGAGTGTATTAATACCCATTACATCGAGTGGCATACGATTCTTTTTCTACGACGTATGGTAACTTTTACATGTTAAACGTTTATATTGAATCGTTTCGTGGTAGTTAACATGCCAATGCGAACTCGCGGAAAGCTACCCTGAGGCAGGTGGCTTTGGTTGACCGGTTCGCCTGCGCTAGAGTACAAAACTTGCGGCAATAATTCTGAGATCACCAATTTAGCACTTTGTCTTATTTTTGGAGGTGACAACTTAACCTCTGATTCACTAGATATTTTAAACTAAAGAATTGGCAGATTTTTAAGTACAATCACACGGCAATAACATAAAACACAAAATAACTTGCGTTCTAACCTTAACCTCAGTGAAATTTTCCCTCTACCACTATCACTACCACTGCTCTAGTCAAATGAGATGAAAGTGAATTACGATCTAATTTTTATTAAATAATATTCCACGTAACAATTACTAATAACAAGGCGTCGATGGTGTTGCAGCTAGCGTATCGGACTGTTATACCCAACTTGGCGGATTCAAACCCGATCGAAGCCGTGAATTTTTGAGGGTGAAAAAATCCTTCGAACGCCTTCTTTCGGAGGGGGAGTAAAGCCGGCTGTCCCATGTTAGTAGATTTACTTGCATGTAAAAGATCCTCAAACCTAAATGACGCCTCTAAGCTAACTTCAAATCGCTTGTTTCGTCGCCCAAGAAACACCTCTTGTCTCCTGTAGTGGCTGAAAGGAGCGTAGCGAAATTAGCGTGGTCAGACGGAGGTGCGAGCCTGATGGCCCGAGTCTTGCCACATAAAATAAGGCATCAATTCAATTCAACAAAAGAAATTAAAAGTGACAACCGTAATATAGTATTAAATGAAATTTTAATGTACCCAAGCGAACGAAATCTGTAACGATTCTGCATGATTATGTAAGTGTTAATACTTAGTTTGTAAACTTCTCGATGCAGTGCTTGACTTTTTTTCTGTTCACATACGTATCCATTATTAATGAATATGAAACCTCTTAACTTCGTTAATAATTAAAATGTGCACATTTTAAATAATCATTTGTTACCGTTTTCTCTGACAAGAATGCCATCTAATTAAATTTTTCGTCGTGTTCTTTTATAATTTCCGGAAGAATCCCGCTGCATATGATGTGATAAGCATTTAATTGGAAATCCCAATATGAACTACGAACATCCAATACAGTCTTTTATGTCATAATTACCGGGAAAATATGTGGGCTCCATCCATTTCGTCGCCAATGTTCTTTTCCGGACATGGAAAGTAGGAGGCGTATACCTTATCGTGAGGCGAGGGATGAATCGCAATGTTTTGGTTGCAAAGCGAGGGGGATAAGGAGGAGGGGGCACCCGCGTGCGCGGGAGCCGGAGCGGCGGGCGTGCCTTTTGGCCCGGCGCCAGGCGCCGCGCCAGCTCGCCCCGAGCCGCCGCGCCTGGCTTCTTACTTCTGCCAGCCGCCGCCGCGCCGCCGCCCTCCGTGGCCGCGCGTTCGCGCGCGGCGCCCGGCGCCGGCGCCGTTTCGGGAGGCGCCGCCGCCGCTCCGTGTGTCGGGGTACCTGTTGCGCTCTGGCGGGTGGAGCCGGCAAACTGCTGCGGAGCGCGCTGTGCCAATGGCGGAGTTCGCCAGCCCGGCGCGCGCCGGCGGCGCCGGTGCGGAAGTTTTCACTTCCCGCTCCGCGCCAACCCCTTGCCGACGCCCCCGACCCGCCGCGCCGCCGAGCAAGACGCACTGTGGACAGTGGCGCTGACGCTCCCGAGTTGCCGTCCGGAGGACCAGAGAGCGAAGATCTAGTCTGGAGCGTTATTTGTGGTTTTGTTAGCAGGGACTTTAACTTGTCTCTTGTAATATACGTTAAATCATGCTAATAATATAAATATTTACAGAAGAAATTATTTGTTTACATTTTGTTTGCTTTAATTATGAGATAACGATTTCTCTTAATATTTTCCCTCTCCAAGTGTTACAATTCAGGCGCTCTATGAAAAGAGGTCGGGCAGATCCATTGAAAGTATACTTTTATCTGGGATTATTAAATTGTATTCTTTAGATTTTACAACATGTATTCGGAATGTTTAGTAAAAAATGTTCAACAACTGATGTTGACACGTCTGAAAATTTTAATTGCTGAGCAGAGGGGTTTTGAATAGAAATGCGTTTTATTTGGTTAAACGTGATACTTGGTTTAAAACCATATAGTCGAGCATAAATAATAGGAGTAGTAATTCACGTAATCATTATACATACAAGAGAACGTTATTTGATAAATGAAAACAAAAAATTGAAATGTAAATCTGAAGCTGTGAGAAACATTTGGCCTCTGAATTTCCACTCAAACCTACTTCTGAGCTACACATATCATTCATTCCAAATAGAGTAAGTTAGGATTTAAAAAATACGAAATTAAACCTATTGTATTCTGAAACCTATTCATGATTGGGAATGTAATGTCTAATATGTCGCGAACCGTATAATACCGTATATGGTTTTGTAAAAAGGAATTTTGACGTACTTCATATTTAGATCTCAAATCCAATATCAAGAGTACCCAGTTTTTGAAAGATATATTTAGGACTAAATTTTCGTATATGTTCTTCCTACCTTTACAG
This sequence comes from Gryllus bimaculatus, assembly GCA_017312745.1. Lineage (NCBI taxonomy): Eukaryota > Metazoa > Arthropoda > Insecta > Orthoptera > Gryllidae > Gryllus > Gryllus bimaculatus. Next base: position 4,028,559 of record BOPP01000020.1, read on the forward strand.
CCTCAGCCGTTGCTTAGTTTCAGTGAAATAGAATTTTAAATATTTCCCGTTTGCATTAGCTGTAAACCGTCCTCGTTTTCCATCAAACTGTTGCCCTTCCGCGCCGTCCTTCTGGCTGTTTCCGCCCCCGCGCCCCCTCCGTGCCTCCGCGCCGCTGTCGTCGGTGGTTCGCCACTCTCGTAATTATTTGGTTAGAGTGGCGTCCATAGGGCGAAGTGGCCGCGGCGCCGCGGTTTCCGCCGGGGCTCGCCGGTGGCTCGTGAAACCGCCCGCCCTAAAGCCGCTGCGAGCTCTCGCCAGAGCCGCCACCAAACTCGGGCATCGGCGCGGCGCGGCGCGGGCGGTGCCCCGGGGACGCCGGGGTTTGCGGACAGGTGGGGGCGGCGGGCGCGCGACCGCAAGATCGCTCGTTTCCAAGCGCCCGCCGCCCCCTCTGCGGCCGCGCCGCGAGTGGCTTTGTTCGCGGCTGATTACCCTCTTCGCGCTATGATATTTGATGTTTAGTCTAATTCATCATAGGAATTCTGCCAACCGCTGAGCTTTATGCGGGAAAGGGTGGGGTCGGGGCGGGAGTGGGGAGGGGGGGTGGGGTGGGGTAGGGTTTGGCGCGAGCGGTGTGGGAGAGGACGCGCTACCGCCCCGGTGCTCCCGTCGCTGCTCGCAGATCCCTCGTGTCTGCGTGTGTGTGTTTGTACCCGCGCTTGCGGTGTGGCGCTCTGCCTTTTTGGCGGTCAGCAGAGGTGAATTCGGTAGCACTGTGGCTGCGACACCGCAGCCGCTGATATCACGCACAGTGCGATCGCTGAAGTCAGTGGTGGGAAGACTGACGTTGCCAATGTGGCCACTATCTTTTACATCTTCTTTTTACACAGTCACCATTGATATTAGACAGATAATAAAGACTGCTTTGGTAGTACAATCGCTTTTGTCATATTGCCAAACACAAATGCCTCGCTCTACAATGAATAGTAGTACAGAGCATAATAATAATAATAATAATAATAATAATAATAATAATAATAATAATAATAATAATTTATTTGTGTTTTTGTAACCAACATTATATGTTAATTACCATCACCACTTTAGAAGCTACTAGCATTTGTATCACCATTAATTGCTTGCCCAATTATAACTACTCTCTGATCATTTCTACCCCAAGGACTTTCAATACACACCACTTTCTCATACTACGCAATCTCATAGACATCTTGTTTCTCACACTTTTCTCTTCTACATTCTTCTTAGCCGTCACGTGTAGTCACTATCACATACGTATGACGTTTCCAATAAGTACGTAGCGGTAACGCACCGTCCTGAGTAGTCTCATAAGATGCCATAGCCACCCAACGTAGCATGCCTCCAAATAACACAAATCAGTAGAGCGCGCAGTCATTAGGGAATGAATCCGGCAGTTGCAGCTCCGCCGGTCGCGGAGGCGGCGGTGTTGGTGTGTGGTCGCGCCGGTGTGTTGGTGCGCTGGCGCCGCCGCCCGTGAAGCTCTCCGCGCACGTGCACCTGCGCCCAACAAAGGGCGGCGCTCGGGCGCAGTGTCGCGTGGGGTTCTGTGTTCGCGCCGCGCGCCGCGCAATACGGTGGAACAGAGCGGACATTGCTTCGTGAAAGCCTCCCCGCCCTCCAATCTCTTTCTCTTAATGAAAGAGCTCTTCCAAAGGGGGGAATTGTATGTTTAAGCGAGAGCTTTCCGGGTGAGAACACAACCAAAAAAATCCTTCGTTTAGTGGGTTTGGCGCGAAACAATGAAGAGGTTGACGAATGAAACGACGTGAATGTAATCGTTTTATAAGATGCCAGAATACATTTTTAAAACTGTTTTAAAACTTTGGTTATTGGTCTTTTTATCTGCTTCATTATAAAAAATCTGATATGTTGCAGAAAGGGAAATGAATTTGAATATGAACTTACGAATGAAGTATTACAAAATATGCTGAAAATTCTGGATTATTTGCTAATATAAAATGATTAATGATTATGTAAATTTTTATAAATACACTTTTATATCACTTCTGTTTCGTATTATGTATTAGAGGTTTTCGTACCTTGCCCTCAAATTACTTCAAACTGAGAACGAAAGAGTTATGCAATCCCGCAAATCATCTTTGTGCTGCGGGTTGTCTCGCTGTTCCAGGCGTCTTGGACGAGAATTTAGCAGATGTTTTGAGGAAGAGGTATGTTTTCATTGGCGGGCTTATTGTATACGCACTTACTGTTTTTGTGAAATGTGTATACAATACCTTATTTCCACTTCACATATTGTCTGTTGGGCATTCTTTAATATTGGCAGTTTTTTTCTTTTAGTAGTTTCCATTTTGACCATGACCATGACAAAAGTTTGTCTACCAGTTTGTACCACTAGTTGTAATTGAAAAATATGCAATTACAAATCCTCACGAAAATAGTAATTTTTATTAAAACAAATATTCAATAGGAATGGATACACTGAACGAACGGGTCAATTAATGTATTTTCTTGAAAATCACGGTAATGGATTAAAGCTCAAGAATGACCTATCTACCAGTCTTACACGAATGTTGCTACAAGTTAACTTAGCACCGGGAACCTATATTTTATTGAAAACAATTTTCTTTTTTAACACTTTTAGAAATAATACTGTTTTTGGTTTCTAACGAGTAAATTTTATGTGTATTTAAACTTATAATTAGAACTGATAGAATCGTCAGTCGTCGTATTATACCGTGTCAAGAGTCTGATGTTTAGAACAGAACACACGCAAACATATCAAGTTTCTACATCTGTCGAAATTTGAACTAATATAGTTGTAGTACATCGCTATTACCCAGGTGATAATGAGTGCTATTTTATATGCACCTAATTATATACGAGTGGGCAGTAAAGATGTTTTTCTGTCAATGAAAGTAAACATGGTGTCCTTAAGGAGTGTGCTTTCATTGACATACGCAGTGATCTTTACTTACAGGTACATATTATATACTAGTCTAATATTATTATCACATATAAATTACACTTAGCATACATGGTAATATTTTATATCATTATAATGTTTTTCTTATACATTCATATTATCCGTAAAAACTAAAGTAATGTGTACATGTTTTTGTATTTCATTTAGATAAAAATACAAAATTGAGAGAAAGAAGATTTTATAAGGAACAATACACATAAATTTTATGTTTATACTATGTTTCAAATGCTAATACTCTACCTCTGGTAGCTCAAGCTCTACATCTGGTAAAACCTCAATGCATGTGTTTCTTGTTTCTCTTTTTTGTTATTCTTCTTCTTCCCATCTGTGCTTGTGGTTCTGACGCCTAAACAATGAGCAAAATGTATATGAATGGGCACAGGGAACTGCAACTTAACTCACCTATTGTTCTTGTGACGGTTTTGTCTTCACTAGCATTCTCTCCAAACGAGACATGGGCGTGCTGATGGGGATGAGATAAGGGAAAAGAATATGTTGAGGGCTGGTGCTCATGAAGCCGATCTTTTGTCGGTTGGACGGTCAATTTGGTGAGTTGAGTCGGTTTTCTCTACAGTGCGTTCGTGGCGAGGATTATGGAACAGCTTCAGTCAGTCCAAGCGAACGGTGACGCTCATAGTGCGGCATTGTTCGACCACGTAGGCAGTCACTTCTACCTGTGACTTGAATGCTAGCCAGTGTTCTTGTTCTGTAGATAATCGCGCAAAACAGGTCTCTAAATATCGTGTTGAACAGGGACATCAAAACGGGCACACAATATATATAGTGCACAAAGATTTGTTAACTTATATTCATTCTTATCTATATCTTCGTTATACTTATAAAAACAGACCAGGCATGTTTTATAAAAAAATGCCGTAAATAATTGAATGAATGTCTACAGAGAAAACCAAAAATGTAATTTTTTTAAAGCTAATTTTTAAAAAAGAATCATAAAATGATGTATATGTTTTTAAAAAGCTAAATCTCTTTGGAATAAAAAAATCCACTCACATCCACTATGAATCTTGGATAAAATCTTATTTAAGAATTAATAATGAATCTTATCTAAATCAGTTTTCGGATTCTAAGACCAACTTCAGCAGTCAGTTTCAACTTATCTCGTGACTATGACTTGAAACATTTAGCAATTTATCATCAAATTCTCTCACCCAAGGATTTCGATTTTATCCCTGCGTAGCATCTAAAATTCTATCTACAAAACAGTATAAGACAAATAGGAAATATTCCAATTTTATCTTTGCTATTCAAACCTAATGTTTTCAAAAATATTTTCTGGCATTATTTGTATATGTTAAAAAGATCACAAAAAATTAGAGTGTTCAACGAAAATGAAACCTGCGCCATTTTTTTCAAGTGTCCTTTGCTCTATCAAAGGGAAAAAGTAAAGAAAAATTTGCAGCCATTGGCGAAAAAAATATTGCTTTTAGTTCAAGAAAAAATATGCGGAAACTAATCGTTTAAAAAATTATAGATGTACATACTTAAAGATATAATTCGAAAAAAATATTTTATTAAGGCTCTGTCTTGAATATTGTTGTTTTGTAAATTTTTTATTTAGCAATTTTCGAAAGTGCAAGATTCATCAAATATTAGACAAGCACCATTTTTATAAGCAAATTTTGGTTATGATAAAATACATTGTTTTAAATGGCTCATATTTCTCGCAAAATTACGCAAAAAATACTAAAACGTTTGGAAAATGATATATATGATTTTGTTTAAAAACATTCTCTGAAGAACATATTTTATTAAGAAAAACATCTCGCTTCAGCATTGTAGTTGTATCAAGGCTCCGAAAACAATTAGTTTTGTAATTTTCGAAAATTAGGAAGGTTTACTTACATCATTTTTAAGCGTTCTTTGTGCTATGTAAGGCATTATGTACATTATCAATATATCCGTTCCGAATTCACAGAGTCTCGAGTTTGTCTATAATGATACGAAAATATCGATTTCGGAGAAAATCTTCCGAACCATTTAGGCTCTATCGTTGATTGCTAAGTGATTTCAGGCTCGTCAACTTCCAGGGTCATTAGTCCCGTAAGTGTAATGCATGATTTTGCTCAAGAGGTGGCGGTGATCTTTCCACCGCGTTTTGGTGCAATCCGGCGCTGTCGGGGAACCGACATGTGGGGTTTTCCTTTACCAGGTATCTCCCACTAGCGAGTCATCGCCTCCAGCCGGAACAAGCTCTTAGCTCCTGACGGGTCTCCCGGCATGTGTGTTAGTGTAATTAATGTTAGTATATGCGCGCGCGTGTGTGTGAGTGTGTGTGTGTGTGTGTGTGTGTGTGTAAGGGAAAGAGAAGGAACAGGAAGGTGAGATGGCGCGCGGTCCGATGCTTGTTTGTTGGTATACTGATTCGGTATTCGCCTGGTGTTAATCGGAGAAATCATGAAAAACTACCAATCAGAGCAGCCGGCTGCGAGAATTCTCCTTCTGGCAGCGACTGAATTCGACCTAGCTTGCAAGATTGTGGCGAAAATTCTGCCACCGTCGTAACTCGAACCTAGGACCGGTCAGTGAAACTGCAGTTTGAGTGCTATCGTTTTTTATAGGACAGACTGGCTTTAGTGTGTTTAAGTGCTATAGTTTTATTGGCAACCAATGTTTTGGTATGAAGCACCCACAAAAGGTATGTTCTGACTTCACAACTTGTTAAGGAAACTACATATAGAAACGGAATTTATTCACTTCTTGAAATCAGAGCTCTAGAATAGGATTTTTTCTATCAAAATATTGCCGTTTGTTGCCGCAGCAATACAATACTTACTCTGTACCACGTAATTATTATGCGAGATAGTAAAACAACATATTTTATAAATATAAAAAATATTAAAGCGTATTTTAAATTATAGTTGCAACAAAATCTTTGCACGTAGTATACTCAGCGGTCTATATAGGAGTGGCTGTTGTATCTTTAATCTTTTGAGTACATTTTAAAAAATAATTTGATTTTGATAAATTGTTTATCTTTTAAAAACATAATTATTTCACAATACATGGTATCAAGTTATTTCCTTTATAAAGAAAGCATATAACACATGTGCAATTGTTAAAAAAATGTAAAATAGATTTTTCAGTCATAAATCCTCGTATATATTAGTTTTCTACAACTGATCCCAGCGTCATGTTTCAGTAAACACACATTAATTGAAACAATTTACACAGGACGCAAGAAATATTGTTGACTTTACATTATAATAGATTTAAGGCAGAGAAAAAATACCTTATTTTAACTTCAAAATTATTTAGAATCTTAGTTATCAGGGTTGAGCCGCGTCTCAGTCGATTGGGCTGACATTCCAGTCATCGTGTTGTGGCCTTTCTCATATCTATACTGCTGCATAATAGTTCTGAAGAAGGCCACAACACGATAGCCAAAACAGCAGCTTAATCGACTGAGACGCGGCTCAACCCGGAAAGCCAAGATTATCATGACTCCGGCCGCGGAAGACTAGGAACAAATCTTGAAAATTATTTCATTCATGATCCCTATCTATTTAATCGTCATCCCCAAAATATCAGGCACCATTTAATGAATATTTCCAATGTCACTTTCTTGCAGGGTCATAACTATTAAATCATCTTCAGAAGTACATTGTAGAACTGTTTTTTAATGTTACTAGGTTTCTGTTTTTTGAAGTTATTTAAGGTAATTTTGATATTTTATTGTTTTAAATGTTCTTGTTCATATTTGAAGCAAATTTCGTTATCTCGATCTGGATCTAACCTTCCAGTCACAGGTACAATATACTTGATGATTCAGTCTCTTTCTCTATAAAGAATAACATGAAGATACAGAAGATAGAGACGGATTCAGTTGTAATAGCTGCTCAAGACTAAGCCTTACGATAAAGCGGTTCTCTAACTCTCCCCAGGTGATAAATGTTATATTCGTCAGAAACACGATTATACACTCGTCTTGGAGAAAATTTCAACATCCACAAGAAATGGTCGGAATCACTTAAAATCGGTGGATGAGTAGAACGGTGTATGCATATAAAGTGATTAAATTTGCGTAGAGATGGCGTGCACGCTGGCCTACCCGAGCACTCCTTTGTGTGACAGGTCAAATTAGTCTTACGTCACACTCAGACAGTGATCGACCGTCAAACGACTCGGAAACACAAAAAAAGTGCTGGTATGTGTCTTTGGCGCCAACTGGAACAATATCAGCATCTGAGGGAGTTCGAACGAGGCAGAATGAAGTGGAACGAGGCGGTCTCCATGAAGCGGGTTTGTCGTACCGTAACATTGCGGCTCGCACGGGGCGCGCTGCTACGACAGTATGTGTGTGTATGTCACCAGTGGATAGGGACGGAAGCTGGACCACACAATGGGACCACAGTGCTATATGAATGCCATATTCTCCACATAACCGTAATCAACATAACGGCGTCGTCCCCTGCGTTAGTTCGACTTTGGAGCACTGCATGGGGTGTGGTCATGTTTGCGTCGACGGTTCGACCCCGTCTGCTGAGGGCTGGACTGGTGGAACCACTGCGTCGGAATCTGATGAACAGAAACCACGAACGCCTCAGACGCCAATGGGCCCATAAACGTGTTCACTGGTTTATTGAGTGGCAAAACGTTGTGTTTTCGGACACTTCCCGCTTCAATTTATGCTACAGAGTTGGCCGCGTACGTGTTCGCGTGTGGTGATCGCAAAATGTCTGCATGGGTTGTTCCGCGCCGCAGCAGACAAACGTCACGTGAGTTGATTTGGGGTGCCATTGGCTACAATATCCGATTACACCTCGTACGTATTGAGGGCTTTTGGAACTCTCCTTACTGCATGCTGCTCCACATATATTGCAGTAGGATAATGCCCGATCGCAGGTGGCGAGGACTGCACGTTTTTTGCACAGAACGACGGGTACCACTGCGTCCCTGGCCTGCAGGTTTGCCTGACATGCTGCTCTTGAACTTGTCTGGGATATGATCGGTCGGCAACTTGTTCGTCTTGGTTCTCCTAAAGTCACTTTTGATGCTTTGTGGTTACCCATAGAGACCGCGTGACAGAGTGTTTCTCAGTAGCATATCCGGCTCTCTTTGAATCCATATCACGACGTCTGGAGGCTCTCATGGCAGTGCGTGACGGCTTCACACCGTACTACATACTCAAGATTACAGACAGGTACAGTTATGTAATTATAATCATTTTTATATTTTGATATTCCTAATCTGTGTAATAAATTTCATTGAAATAGTGTGCCTCATTCTGGTGTTACAATTTTCACAAACACCAATCTAGATACAAAGGCAGAAACAAAGATATGTCTTATTTGCGAAAAAATCATGCTGATACGTTATAGAATATGTCAAAATGAAAATAAATGCTAGTAATACTTACAATATTATGAACAGGAAACACGCGCTGTCAAATTTGTTCAGTTTAAACATTCATAAATATTAACTTGGCCTGTCATTTCAAGTGATAATACTTGCATTGAATCAAAGTTACAACAGTATCCCCTATTAAGTGTGTTCATATTTTTTTCAGAAACTTAATTCTGTATATTTCGTTCATTAAATATTTTCGTGAGTAAAGCTTTTTAATACGATTTAAAGTACATTCAACTTCAATCGCCATCGAGTTCGATGAAAGTGAACGGCACGAAGATGCGCGTTCTACGTCGTGCAGAGACGTTGTCCTGCAATGCCCTGAAGCCGCCTCCCGCAGGCGGCAGCGGGGTGCACAGAGCCCGTCTGACTGACTACTCTGCATGCGGAGGACGCCGCGGCCTGCCCCATTCAGTCTTGTCCACGTGACCGCGAACGCGCTCCCTCTCTCCGCGTCCACGCACCCTCGCACCCGCTGCTCCTCCCACGCCGCACTGCTCAACAATTTCATTTACGCACGCCGTAGTACGTCCTAAGCCAGAACGACGCCCGGTGCCCCCGGAGTTCATTCAAGACGCACGAGGTGCGACTTCAAGTCGCCCCGTCACCCGTCACCTACCAGTGCCCCCGGAGCCTCTAGGCGTTGCTACGGGGGACGTCGGGGGCCTTTTTTTGAAACGCGGATTGTAGTATTTCTTTCCCCCGACGCCGATCGTCGCAGGTTTTTTGGGGAGGGGGGACCGGAAGCGCATCCGAGAAGGCGCACGCCTCACCCCCACTCCGCGCGCGGGGCCCGTCCCCACCACCGCCGCGGCCGCCGCCTATC
>BOPP01000020.1:4038340-4053223 GCA_017312745.1 Gryllus bimaculatus
CGTCGATAGCAGTAAAAATATCTTTCGAATACTCATTTAACTTCAGACTGCACTCGCTAAATATTTTGCTTATTCCAAAAATTTCGATCTTCAGGAAAGGGAGAAAAAAGCAGGTTGCCAACATCGCGAGATCGTCCCGACCAATCAGCAGCTCGGAAGCCGCCCCTCCTACCTCCCGAAATCTCCCAAACAGCCTCCGCCCCTCCCCTACCACCGCTGCAGCCACCGCCGTCTCCGCCTCCCGCTCGCACCCGTCCCGGTCGGCACCCCGCCCAGCCGCCCCCACAGCACGCCATCCCCACCGCCCGCGCCGCCCCGCGCCCGCCCTTCTCTGCCAGCCCTCCCGCTCGCCCGCCACTGCCTGCCGCCCTCTCGCTCTGGCCCGGTTTCCATCTCCGTCGCTCGCACGTACACATCTCATCTCATCTTGTGATCGCCGCAGTACAGCACCACACTCTACCACTTTGGTATCTTCTATGCTCTGCGGAGGACTCAGGTAATGCAATTTAATTTAACATACGATTTGCTGTACGTGATCTGAATTCAATGTCCTGTTATCGTTGTGATGTGCTGTCGATGATCATCCGATGTGTTGGAGGAGTGAGTTGTGTATTCATTTCGTGTGTGGTTATAGTTTGCCTTTCTTTTACATGGTCAGTTCTTATGAACACATCTTTCGAATAACCTCCGATAAATGAAGACCAGATATTTTACTGTCGATGTAGGAAACTTTGATTTAGCTATATTTGAAATTTTGCGTGAATATTAGGTTGGAATTCACAGTGTTTACTTCTTTCAAGTGATTAACTGTGTTGCTCAGTTATACGTCAATTGCTGTTAATCGGGTTGTTTTTATTTTTGTGATTTCTTGTGAAGGAGACATACCATATGGATATCTGTTTTCCGAATTCTAATTTCTCAGCGTAGCTAGTTAAAATATATGCTATCCAAAACTTTGGGACTGTTATTTTCGTGTTTAATTTCTATATATCGCTGTATGGGAAAATGTTTATAAATATTACATTTATAATTTCTGTGTTTTATAAATTAACTTATCACTAGTGACCACATCAAGAAAAGTAATTCCTGAAATGCTCTGAATATCACAACACGCTTGACAAATGAGAAGAAATGGTCGGATAAACTTCATGCTTGTGTGTGGCATCTACTTTAGAGGCTTAAGGAAACGTTTTCGAAAAATCGATACGACACCTCATGGTTCGTCCAGCTGAAGATGACGAACCCTTTAGAAGCGTTTTTAGAATGTTAAGTTACATCCATGTGGTTTCAATAGCAATATACAATTATGTATGAGATATATCAAATAAGCAGGAATCACCTCCGTTTCGTAAGCTGCCTGTCAGTCGCGTCTGTGCCTTTGCCTGTTAGACATCTTCGAGCCGCCTGCGCCCCGACTCGGAAGAGGTCAGTCTGTTGTTATCACTTTTCGAGTTCTCATTGAAATTTCAAAACACAGTGAATAATGCGAGTTGTCCGTCTCATTTTTAACACTTTTTTTTATTTCTTTACAATGTTTTCAAAATGCACACACTTTGCTTTGTTTGTTGTGGTAAAGACTTGAGAAAATGTTTGGTGAATATGTAATTCTGTCATTTTATTCTTAAAACTCTTTATTTTTATTTATAAGGGGACTGCTTTCTTGTTCTTTTCACTAATTCAGCGCTATGTCTTCAAAATGTAGGTCGTTAGATCTCTCGTGCAAAATGGCTACCGTAAGTCGTCATCTCCCAGTGTTACGAGAGTTTTATTACGCCGTATGCGTCGTACTACGTGAAGACAATGTGTATCATGTGATTACAGACCTTTATGAGTGTTTACTGGAAGTGTAATTCTTGTTTTATGAGGAGATTTTCATATTTCGCAGAACATTTGTGACTACACGCATCATAATGTAATGTCAGTGACATTTTGATGATGTATTGCCTTCGTATTCTTTGGTGTATGAGTCATATGGAAACGTTTCTCGAGTTCGCATCGCTGATGATTTGTTTTCTTCAGCCATACATAAAACTCTTTACTTTGTATTTTCCCAACGTGAATGACTTTGGTGGCATCTACGGTTTTTGCTTTTCAAAATATTAACACGTTACTTGAAACCTTGTCGGTAGTGATAAATAATAGTGAACTTTATTCCCATCTTTATAGTCACTTTATTCACAACTGTACTACTTGGCGTACAATTATTACTTGTTTTACTGATGTTGGCAGTTAAGATTCTAGTACAGTAGTGAACATGTTAATGTATTTCCAGGGTTTGTTTTACTCGTTGTTGAATACTTTGAGTCATTGTGAAAAATGGTGAAAAACCCAAAACCAGAACCTTTCACCTTCAAAGTCATATGTATTAAACTCTAAGAAAAACTGCATTCGTTGCTTGGATTTTACTTGCGTTACTAGACGATACTTTTTTTAACGTAGACACATTTGACACTTTATATGTTTTTTCACATTACCATTTTTTAAGACCTTTCTTTAATGTTAGATATTTATTATTTTCAAAAAACGCACTTTTGTTTTGGTGATTGTGGATAAACTACTTAGTTATTTTTTTATAACTTTGTCGAGTATGTAGCAAATTATTTTCTATATACATCAGGATCATTTAAAGGAGTAGTTTTTTAAAGTACCTCTGAGTGTATTCCCTTATTGCGCCCAAAAGATGTACGGCGATTGTCATTTCATAAGAATATACACAACATGAACGCGTCTGGCACTGCAAAAATACCCGTCAACATTGTTTGTAAAGTTGAATACAGCGGAGAGCATCGTGTAGCGTAGGACAAAACCCATCTTCTTGGTGCGATAGCCTTATCCCCTGCCACCCAGCGGGACGCGTGGTGCGCGGCGCGGCGGTGCCTGGTGCGTCTCGCGGAGAGCGGCGCCCCGTGGCCGCAGGAGGACAGGGCTCGGGGGCCGCCGGCGGGCGCCGCGCGGCGTGTTTGTGGGAAAGTAGGTGAGGGAGGCAGCGACGGCGGCAGCGGCGGGCAGTCCAGCGGCGGTGAGAGCTGTGACGGTGGTGACGGCGGCGGCGCCGGGGCGGGGACGAGGGCGAGGACGAGGACGGAGAAGGCCCCCGACGCCCCGCGCCGCTCCGCGCCTCGCCTCGCCTCGCCTCGCCTCGCCTCGCCTCGCCGTTTCCGAAAGCGCGCCCTGAGCGCTGTCTGTCGATCGATGGGCGGCGCCAATCTGTGCGTGCACGCGGCCGCTGTGAGTGCGCGCGCGGGGGCGTATTGATCCCTGGGCGTCGTGAGCGAAGGGCGCGGGTTCTTCGCCGGTGACCGCCCCCGACCTCTGGTCCTCCAGCCGGCGCCTGCCCGCTCCGCCGCAGCCGCATGTCGATTCACCGCCGCGACGCCGCCGCCGCCGCCGCCGCCGCTGCCGCCGCCGCCGCCGCGTCCCTGCCGTTGCCGCCGAACGAAACCCGGTAAGCTGCTCCACTGGCGATCGCAGTTTCCGTACGTGGGAGAAATTAAGCAATTTCCCCCCGGAATTTTCGTGAAGTTCTAGTGCCATCAGGAAAATTTATTTGGAAAATAAAAGACATGCGTTCTTTCTTATCGTAAATTCGGTGTTATTAACTACGTACGCGAGACTGGTCTCTTCGAAAGTCACGGAGAACTTCGCAATGGAAGTGACAAATTCTCATCTCGCAGAAAATTTCAGTCAATGCTATGTATGGTTTTGGCGTACATAAAAACTAACTTTTAAATTCGTAGTCCTTTCCTATAAAACCATAATCCATTCGTCGTAAACCAACTTTTAAATCCATAGTCCTTTCCCATAAAACCATAATCCGTTCGTCGTAAAGTGGTAACATCTACATTATAGGCAATTTGCATTTTTATAGTTTTAGGGGGTTCACATTTCAAAATAATTATTCAAAATTGTTTTAAAATATAGCGTTTGTAATTCATCTCCATTGTCTTATGAAATGATTTTTTTATTTAAATTTAATTGTGTTTGACTCTTCACCTAAATCTGGGTTTTCAAAATTTAAAATTGTCTATTCAATTATTTTGTTTTTTACTAATACTACTTATGAAGATACAAACTTTTATATTTGAGATATCAAATGTCTATGTAATTGTGGTAATATACTTCACCACATTTTAAAGATTCTATGCTGAAGTGTACTGATAATAGGTGAATTTTATTCTCTACATTATTCTCAATACTTTTTAGAGTACGTGGACATGCTTTACTTTAATGTAATTAACATATTATTTGAATAACTAACTTGGTTGGTGATTTGATTACTAACTGATGTTAACTTCCTAAAACATTATTTCTTTCATTTTATTATGTTTTGTTTCATTCGAATGTTTTATTTATTTTATAATTTAAGATTTTCGATTTCACGACGTGTGTGGATTTTTAAATTTGTGTTAGCGGGTGTCAATAGGACAACATTTTACCGATTAACAAAAATACTGTTTTAATTTTTTAAAATGAAAGACAATTTTATTTGACAAAACTGATACATTTAAAAAAAGAATACAATAATTCGAACAAAGATGTTTGTACGTTGTGGCTAGTTTTTATATTGAAAGTGAAATAATAATATATTACACTTTCTGAAAAGTAGAGTAAATGAGTAATATGATCTCATTCACCCCTAGTAAAAAAATTGCACACTTCATTTATTCCATCCCCTTTTGTGAAAGAATATATACTCTTATTTAGTAAATTTATACAATAAAATTGGGAACAGAGGCATATGTCATTGAAACTTCACAATGGGTTGAAAGGGTGATAGAGTACCCTCGGATACAAACAACAAAATTTTTCGGTTTTATAATAACGAGGAACATATGATGAATTAATTTTCAAAAGAAGTTGATTAAACATTTTTCATTTCAGATGAACCAAGTGCAATTTTTTCTGATATTTAAAAAGTAGTGTTTGTTATAAATTCTTTTAGTATACAACCGTTGTTTTGAATAAGATGTTGCTAATGCAATAATGTTGTGCCCTGTTAATGACTATTGTTAGATAGATTTCGAATATCTTAAATACTTTTGTCTGATACTTCTACTTATGTTTGCTTGATAATGAGAAGAGAGCAGAGATCACACCTATCATGAATTGTAGCATTGCGGTCTTTACACCGCTACTCTTACTTATTACTACGGTATGAAACAATTGTGTCTGCAAGGGATTTTGATTAGGAAGTGGGTTTTCAGGTGAAATTCCGTCGGGAACCGTAAAGTGGTAGATAGTGCACTAGTTTCTCATTTGCTTCTGTGGCACAGTGTATTGCACATTATTGTTGAATTAACTCTGTGGAATAGTCGCCGTAGCTCATTCTCAACAGTGGCCATATGCTTGTAACTGCATTCTACGTCCCTTGGTATTTGCACACTAGTTAACTTAATGCATCCATCACCGTTTCAGTGCACCGATATCAAATATTTGCAATGGAGGTGGAATCGTTGGCGGATTTAAGAAGGTATTTTCATCCATATACCGTAATGTTATTACACGGCATTAATAATTAATATATGATTGGGAGTGTTCCATAATTCATTTAATATTTCGATTTGTATGTGAAACTAGTGTGTGAACTAGAGCATATGTGGAGACACATGTTCCCCTCGATATTTATATTTCATCTCTGATGGGGCGTTTGTGATTGCCCTGCGGCCTGAGCTGAGTCAGTGGCAGAAATTTTGCCGTGATGGAAACCCGTGGCAGACGCAATGTATGTATATTTTGGTGTGAATAAACGTAGAGTGTTTATGCGTATCTAACAATGCACTGAGTGACGGAATGTAATGTGTATTAAAAAACAGAAAGGTAGTGAAGAAAATGCGATTCGGAATTCATTTCACTCTAATGTGATGCATACATTACTTAACAATTCGATCTCACTTTTTCATTTTGAAAATTCAAATTGAAAACAAATGTAATGATGGACATTAGATTTTCTTAACGTTTTTACTCGTTTACGTTATTTTGTACATTTGATGTAGTAAATTGGAACATGGAAATACGAACAGTGGGTTTCTCAATATTAGTATTTTTTGATATTCTGAACTTCGTGTTACATGAATACTAGTGTAAAAAGTGATGTCTCTAATGAAGTAAATTCTTTTTTTATTTCGTCATCAATGATTATTTTTTCAGTAATTCAGTGTTATACACACAAATATACTTTCTTCCGTTTTATTCTTTCGTGATGCCAAAAGATAGATATTTCTTTGCAAGTGTTATTTTTACGTTTTATATAAATGTAATACGTATTTACTTTTTAATTCGGTTTACTAGTAATAACGGATCACTTTAATATTAATATATATATATATATATATATATATATATATATATATATTTTAATTAGGATGTCTATTTCGAGTTTACGGTTAAAACAACTTCTGTGTACTCCCATTGTATAATTCGGCTATTTGATGGCTGCAACCCGTTGCATTCAACTCATTTCGGTACATATTTTATTATGATACAGTTTCTTGACGAATCACAGCAAAGCTTACAAACCAAATATTGACAATTATCATTGAAAATCGTTATAGTAAATGTTTCATTTGATTGTGCACATTAAAATTGAATTCAATATTATATTATGCTTGTCAGTTCTAATTTCTTTTGTCAGTAATAGGTTTTTAATGGAATATTATTTAAAATAAATTGGATCATAATTTCACTTGGTTCCTGATTGACTAGCGCAATGGTAGTTAATGGAAGAAACATTTGACGTTTAAGATCTGAACGCACAGCATTCTAGTTTACATGTTGCTGCCGTGTAGTTACACTTAAAACCTACCATCTCTTTAGTTTAAAATGTCTAGTGAATCAAAGATGCAGAAGGCATCCCTAAAATAAGAGAAAAAAAAGCGAAAACGGTGACGTTAGAATTATTGCCGTAACTTTTGTACTTCATCACACGAGGTGTGATAAAACAAAGGTGGATAGGGTGGGAAGCTGTCCGCTAGGTGTCTTGGCTGAATCCTGCATGTCAACTGCCACGAAAAGATTAATATAAAAGTAAACATTAATCGTAGAAAAAGTACTCGATGTACGTGAAACTCGATGTAATGGGTATTAATACACTCGTGTGAAGTTTACAATACTCGTTCCTTCCTCGCTCGTATCGTAAAATTGTGAATTAATACCCAGCATTACTCCATCGTTTCATAATGTATTATTTTTACTAAATAACGTGTATTTACGATACTTTTCCTTTATCAGGTCTGCAGATATCACCCTCTATCAAAATATTTCACCTCACCATATTAATATCATCCCTTATTACGTACAACGGTTACATTACATTATGCATCAGAGTCATGACATCATATTTCTATAATATAATAATATTTCAGTATCCTCTGTCCCTCTATTTGAATTAATTGCTAATTAATTAATCTTGCATTTGTTACAAATATTTACTACCCCTAGTATTGCACATGTTTCTTAAGAACTCAATATTTTCATACTCATCTATATTTTGTGCAATAACAAGATGAATATGTACGTGCAATTGTCATTTCAGTATGTTAATTTTCAATACTTCATTTTAAGTGCTACTTCGCGTTGCAAAAATCACACATCACGATCGAGCTACATTTACAAATAAGTAATATAATCTTTAATGTATTGTGTTCTTCACAATTAAAATTAAGGAAATGCAAGTGTGTCGAAATATTTCCTGAAAAACCGTAGGTATACTGTTCGATATCATTACGACCCTATCTGTATCAGTTTTCCAATTAAGAAAAGTAATATCGTTCCAATATAATATTTACCTACAGACAGAAGTTTCGGTCCCTTCTTTTATAAATGTTAATAGAATTACAGTTAAAAGAAAATCTTAATAATCACAAATTGTGTTTCATTGCTTGAATGAAATGATCATGGTGATATTTTAAAAAAAATGTATTAATATTTACATTCACATATCGTAACGTCTCATTTGAAGCTTATGAACACTCGCTTTTCTCTTTCCCTGAACATTATCAGGTCTAGCGTTGCGATTTGTAGTAACACAACGCCGCCACCCAAAGTTTGCCCGACCACCTACCATTTTCGAACGGAGACTTCTGCCGTCTTCAGACACCGTCGCGTAGTGTCGCGTTCCCCGTCGCTTTGACCGTCAGATCGCGCATCCGGTGCCGCAGGTGCGCTCACCCCCGCCCACCCGCAGCGACCCTGCGTTGCCCACCGCACGCGCACAGCTCCTGCTCGCCCGCCCGCCCGCTTGCTCACCATAAAAGCGCGCGCGAACACGCCACGCATTAGCGCTATAAATGCGCCCCGAAACACAGACGTTAAAACGCATTTTAAAGCTTTTACAGCAATATAACGGTCCCCCGCAGGGTCGGCTTCGGCGCTGTTACGCGCAAGTAAATGGCTTGTCCATCGGGGAGACCCTGGTCGCGCGACCCATACCCTCGCCGCCTCGGCCCGGCGCGGCCCCGGCCGGCGCACGCGCGGGTTTTTAGGGCCGGCTGCGACAGGTCGCGCACCTGGCCCACCTGCGACGAGACTGTGCGACGTTGTTCCTTGTTTATGAGTACGCGTGCAGAAATTCTGACATGTACGGCGTGTTGCTCTCTCAAATTGCGAAGTTAATGACAGTTTCGTTCTTGGAAATGCCAACGATGGAAATGTCAGAAATGTTTTGTTGCTGTACTCTACGAACAAAGTGTAAAAATAAACAATGCTAGTGCTTTGTCATTACAGCAACGACTTTTACTCTTGGGTCAATGGGTAGTTAATTATTATTCCGTTTTTTCAACACATCATACGACACAGTGTGGATTAAAGCGGGGCTCATTCTTGTTTAAATTTATAAACAGACAATTACTACATGTTGCTCTTCCCAAATATAAAAGTTAGTTTAATTTTTGTTTTTACTTGAAATATCAGCAGTAACATCTATGTATGTAACTAATATCCTATTCATACAGAAATTTAAGGAAAAATACGCAGTCTTCAGCCGTGTGAAAAGTATTTATGTTGTTAGAAACACATTGAAATATTACCGAATGGCCAATCGCCATTAAATTTTTGCTATTTACATATTGCGTTATGGAGCATCAACTTTTTTATGTTCTTGGAATATAAAGAACTGTTTTACTGTTTATCCTTATACACTGTAATTTGTTATTATACTATTTTATTATGCATGGAAACAGTTTGATTACAATATTTATTTTATTAGTGTATTTTAGTTGTTTTTAAACAATGAGCGTGGTACGTTTTGGGAAACCAATTTCTGTGCCTTTCCGCAGCATTTTTACTAATTTCGGTCCTAAAATCAATGCAGAGAGCTAACCTAACACAATATGATTTATTTTCCAAACTTTACCATTGATTTATCAGTTGATAGTATCCATCTTTTACGTAGAACACTTTAATCTCTGCTCTTTATTTTCGAGAGAGATCAGACAACACCTTCCGCAATGTGATTCGCACTTACTGCCTATTGAGACGTTAAGACTTGTTTATCAAGATTTTAGTCATTGTGTCCGCCGTAGCGGTCGCCCGATATGTTTATACGCAGGCGCTGAGAGCGTGTTTTACGGTGGAGCGTCGGCGTTGCCTTGGTTATGTAGCTTTGCGCTGGTTTATGTGGCGATACGGATATGCGCGTCAGGGCATGCTGTTTTTTATGCGAGATCCACGTGTACGCTCCCGATTGAGAAAGAGCGAGATCTAGCATGTTTATGCGGCCTTCGCAGCACCCAGAACAAATGAACCCATATTTCTATGTCTAGACGAACGTTGGTCAGTTCATAATACATAAAGTTCATAAATCTTTTGTTTTGTCTTCATTCTCGCCCGGAGAAATCAAACATGGAAGTGAAATGTAAAGTGATATGAGTTATTAATATAAGTGACGGGCAAATACAATGAAATATTTCTGGTTTTATATCAGATATCGTTTGAATTTGCACGTATAGAATGAATATTAAAGTGACTTCAAAAAGAAAATATTTCCATTTGGTTAATTTCAGAATGATTAATTTATCAAAAGATTCGTTCTTCACAAATTGCAACAGATACTTATATTTGAAATGTTATTGAGGTGTCATGTGTCGTTATTTATTGCTACCCGAGTGTTAACGGATTGAGTAATTTGATGGGCAGTTGATGTAATTATTATATTGGCGTTTCTAATTTTACTTAATTGGATTCGAAGTGCTGTAGTAAATTACATTTTGTACTTACCTTTGCAACTAGACTAAGGAAATATACTCCACTCATGTTTTGCACGTCATAGCTAGTATAAAAAGTAAGGATTGTTTGGGGACATCTAACTAAAGGATTCAGTTCTGAGAGTTAATAATCATGGAAAAGCTGCTTGTATTCTTACTTATTTCTAATCTATCGACATCATCAAAATCTTTGGTACTTACATATCTAAACATACATACTTTCTTTTTTAATCGTTCCTGTGGCACACAAAAGTTATCTTCAGTCAAAGATTTATTTTATATGCCAGAGAATTCAATAGATTATGGCTATTATGTTTTATCTTGGAAATAATGAAATTGCAGCGGACCCAGCGCGGGTAACTCATTTGGCCCACCCAGACATAAACAATGAGGCCCTTCTTCGAAAACCAGATGTGCGCCCATGTCAAGGTTTCTGCCAGTATTTAACTTCTCATAAGTTCGGTCTCAATATAGCCGCGTCAGTACGAGACACATACTACGCCGTCAGGCAGATACAATTTGATTTGTTATAGTGCTCTGTGTCTATACGTAGCAAGTGTAAACCGTGTTTTCTGAAGGTTTTACATTATTTGTGTTAGACTGTTAACACAATAAGGAATATAAAGCACCCAAGACATGACTTTAATTTTAATACATAAAATCTGAAAAATCACTGTTAGGAAAAACGTAAGGCGTGTGACATCTCATTCCATCGTCATTCATAATTCAGTTCAACGAGCACATTGAAGAACCAGGTCACACTTATCCCTTTGCTAAATATTTCAAATATAATAGTCATCCAAGATCCAAAAGTATAATAACAATTTCAGAAATTCTAAAGCATGATATAAATGCAGTTCACCTCTTCCAGAAACATTTGATTAAATTTGATATCTAACTTTTGTAATTAAGTTTCTTCCAAAATCCTCATTTACTTAATGATCTAAATTTAATTTCTGTCACATATTTTTTGTTGACAAACTTTTTTTAATTAGTGGCGATATATGTTGGCCACCAAATTTGTAAAATTACACCTAATCAAATTAAAAGTAATGAATAAAAAATCAACTTGACATAATGTTATTTTCTTAAAAGAGTTCAGTATTTCATATTTTATTGTTTTTCAGAGAATAATAATATATTGTTTTTCAGAGATAAATAATGTTGATGTAATTAATTACATATTAAGTTAGTGGTTTTTGTGTCTCTAATTCTTTGGGGATTGTTTTCTCTATAATAAATCAAAATGTCGAGGTGGATAATGATGTAACTTAACATGACTTCTAAATAAATATTGTTTTATGCTTACCTAAGGTAGTAATAGTGTTTTGAAATTGTTCTGAAATATGTATGTGGGATTTAAGAATATTTTAGAATTGACCTAATGTAAAAGACTACTTGATTTTGAACAAGATTTCAATCCTTTATTGGGATATTCAATGGGTAGGTCTTTGGTTAATTTATAAAATTTTATCATTATAAGAAATAGCTTTGATGAACAATATAAGATATCCATGATATCTTAATATGCTTATTTTAATTTTCCCATCAGTCTATTTCTAATGGCAATAAAATCTTCGTAAAGTATTGTAGATAAATCAAGGATCTCACACGCGCGGTGGCTGTCTAGTTTTCTTAAAATGACTACTCATATTTGAAACCAGCCATATAGATAATTAAATAATTAAATTAAACACTATAGTTTCCATCGATATTTGAGTCCCATAGAAAATTACGACTTGGTCATTGATCGGTTCTCGTGCCCGAATTGCCGCGTTCTTGTCTCCATCCCTTGCTACTGAAATACGGGCAGCTAAGACACATGGTGATGGGAATGTTAATGCTGTAAATGAGCCGCAAAGCCCGTTGATATAGTGAATATCTGCGTCATCCACTTGAAATGGGACAGCACGATGCTACCGACGGGTGGCGGAGAACGCAATGAAAGCAATAGTGGAAGGCAGCGATTACGGACTTTAATCACAACTTGGAATTCTTTTTAGTTCCTTGTGATTTTCTTAGATTACTCCAACGACTAACTGGTAACGGCTATGGTGTCGATTGGTCGTTCTCGTATGTCCTTATAACAGCTTGGCTACAACTACAATAACATGTGCTGGTTTTTCGACAAACGCTTGGTAACGGTTAACCAAGTTTTACTTTGATTTATTTTCATAACTTTTTTAATTATTCTTCAATGTTGTGGTACGTAATTTTTAAGTAGTATTTATACGAGCTGATTATTTCATTTTCACTGTTTCTTGGCTTAACGTATTATAGAGGCAAAGTGCAGGAATCGGTTAAATAATTCGAAGTCGAGGTTTTGGTAGACATATTCAATTTGAGGGTTAAGAAATAAATACGAATAAAAAGGCTCTTACTATAAATAATGTATATACGGATGTATATGGTAGTGTGTATGCATGTGTCACACGTAACTCTGGTAGAGTGAAAGCTTTCAAGCTCTATCTTGATATACATGTCAGAAGCAAGTCTGTTAGTGCCTTTTCAAATATTAAGATTTGTGCAGGTGGCTCGTTGCTACTCCGAATATTTGCAGTATTTGTTTCACAATGGATTTGACGGATTTAATGTCTTTGACTATCAGATAAATTTAAAAACTACGTTGAAATTTAATTATTACATTTTTCTCCGAATCATTACAATATTCAAATTCTGCGTTTCACAAGTCTAAGAGAAGAAAAAGCTTCAGAGCACAACTCTTCTCCCTATTTTCCATTAGTTTTAGTTGCGTGTTTTACGAGAAGTTGTCATCACATATAGTTTCACAACAACTTGTAACTAACGCAGCATGCATGAAATTTGCAGAAACATTTCCGCTCGTTCGTTCGCTGGACGAGCAGAGGCTTTGTTTTTCCCTTGCCCTGATTTTCACGCCCGCCATGGCCTTTCCTGCCGTTCTCAATTACTCCTCGCTTATTCGCTCTTGCCAGCGCATCCGCCCAACCATGTGTAGGGTGCGTAATTGTTGAGGTTATAATTAGAGCCACGCATAGATCGTAAAGGGATACTCTGTAATTTGTGCTCCAATATAATAATTATTGCAGCTATATACTCGCACAGGCTGCGGGTTTCGTTAGAAATTTATTTCACTTCCAGGCCAAATTAATCATAAGTTGTGTTCGAAACTACACGTAATTGGAAACCGAGAATGAGTTTGGTAAATAGAGAACAACATAATTGTACCTTTTTGAAGAATTATTGTATTCAAAATAAAAAGAATTAGAATTTTACGCCCAATTCTCTTTACCTTTATGAAAATGATACGTTCTCATAATTTAAAAACAATGCTTTATTAATAAGAATAGTAATTCAAATTTAATAATAATAATAATAAAGTTAAAAACAGATGTTATGCCAATATGCCTATTGTTTTATTTTTGCGATGTAACTTCTTAACACTTTTTTCAATAGTATAGTGCGTATCCTTAGTGAATGAAGCGTTTTGCTTGATCGTGAGTTCTTGTACCACTAATTCTTAGCATGGCAAAGATTGATAAAATATATGCAGTGCTCTGAAATTAGTTATTAAGATATTTTTTTAAAGATTACGAAAACATTAAGTTCTATACATTATTTTGAAAAACGCCAAAATTTAACCAGGTATATCCACCAGCAGGGGACTGTCCCAGATGGGACAAGCTCTAAGCTCCCGACTGGTTTCCTCACAATGTGAGGTAGTGTAGTGCATGTAACTGTGGGTGTGTATACGGGATGGGAATAGGACAAGGAAAAGAAAAGAAAGATCGCGACCGCGCGCGGTCGGTAGTATTTTTGTTCGAGTTCTTTTCCGTAATTTGCCTAGTGTTGATCAGAGAAATCACGGAAAACTATCGATCAGAGCAGCCGGCAGGTAGAATTCTCCAGACAGCTGCTGAATTCGACCTAGCTATCTAGCTAGTTTCGAAAATCCTGCCATTGTCAGGACTCGAACCCTAGGATCTGGTCAGAGGCACCGCAGTGATATCAACTGATGCCCTGATGCACCTAAGCCCGATCCCCCTTCCACTTCTTTCGCTCATTTCGCTTCTTCAATCTGCTCCGACAGACCCACGCTGGTCACTCGCTCTGGCAGCCACACCTGCCCCACTCGGGAACGCGCGGCCACAACGCTCGGCAATAATAGATGCCTACGGATCGCTTTTCCTTAAATGTGCAAAAAAAAAACATCTTGAAGTAACAATGGTTGAATTTCAATTACATCCCTCTCTATTATCCTCGCTGCACTGATTCAAAACTTTGTGTGGATCCCGATTCTTACCTCTATCGTCTTTGGTAATAGTGTTAGCCATCATAAATTCCCTCACTATAACTACAGCTGAATCAGTGATGATGTCTTGTCACCATTATTATTGATGTCGTCATGTTGTGTTGGCTATACTACATCTGCAGGAATTACAGCTATGAATATCTGTACTACTGTGTATCTGTTCTTGAACCTTTTCGACTCTCTTTGCACAATCAGACATTCAGTAGCAAATTTACACTTTCACCGCCATCCCACCGCCCGTCCCCAATTTCGGTTCTCCGTTGTCGCCCTCGCTGCGCGCGGGGCTTCGTGCGTGCGCGGAGGGGGCCTGGAGACAGCGCCGGTTGCGTGACGGCGCCCAACGACGTGCGAACAGCTGCTCGGGTCAGGCGCCGCCCACCCCCCGCCACGCCC
>BOPP01000020.1:4054991-4076725 GCA_017312745.1 Gryllus bimaculatus
CGCGCGCGGCCATTGTGCGCCGCGGCGCTAATACGAGAGCGCAGGCGGACGCGCGGCGCCGCGACGCCGGATGCCGCGCGGAGGCGCACACCCGCGCTCTCGTGGGCCGCTCGGGCGAGATGCGCTGGGCCGGAGGAACGGGTGGTGGGAAATGCGGACCCTCCCCTGTTATAGCTTCTGGAGAACATCAGAGAATGCCTAGAATAATGATTGAATGGAGAATTGTTAAGTAGAGATTTATTGTTTTTGCCATTAAGTGTTTGGTCCTGATGGCAAAACCTGAAACACAGATATTCGTAAAATAAACTCATATATTTGCCCCACTATTGTTATGCACAATAACTATTACACATTGATGTTTCATGATGACTTTTTTACATTTTCCCGGTATCCGCTTATTCGCATTTTTCGTAATGTACAAAACTTATATTTGGTTTTCCATATTCAGGTGAGCCACGTAACCTTAGCACCTCCTGTACCTTTTGAACGGTTGAAGGTACTGCAATGAAGTTTTCCCGGAAGTGCATTGTGGAATGGGGCTAATTGATACGTGTATTCACGCATTCAATATTGTCTCTACTTGTGCAAATGCGGCATTTATCATCTCAGAAAATTTTGAGAACCGCTTTATCATAGTTTCGTGTTCTCAAATCCTGATCTTGGGCAGCTATTACAATTGCTTCCGACTCTGGTGTCATTCTTCCCCTTTCAAGTAACATAGATGATTGATCTTTATTGATATGTACCTTACCCATTCTTTTTCAATATTGTCCGTGGAGTGGTTTGTCACTCCATGATTTCTTTAAAAAAATTTTTGGTCTCACATTTCATATTAAGGAGCATCAGAAGTTCACTGTCCGTGTTATTAATCATGTTTTCTATAGTTTTCTTTGCAATGCTTCTAAAACGCTTACATTGACTTTGTCCTACCTCATGAGTGTATTTTGATGACTGACTACATACTTTTTCATTCCGACCCTCTGAATTGTGCCAGGAGACTTCAATTTGTCTGAGGCCTTCTTTTCCTTCCATACGTGACACAGTCTGTATACACCAGATCGAGGGTGTGTGACATGATGCATTGCAAGCAGTTTTCTGTTTTTTCGATTCAGATCCTAATTTCTTGCTCAGTTCAGACCACTAGTCCGAATCAATACTCGGCTATCGCCTGTAGTCTGAAACTCAACTTGGCTAAATGTAAAGGCATCGCCAAACTATCAATTGCAGATATTTTATTGCTGGAGTTTAGAGCGGACTGTAGGATAAGGCTCGCTTTTCTGTAATACTCCCTGCAAATTATGTCTTTCATTGTGTTGTTTTAGATGTTTGCACATTCTTCAATACCCATATTTTTTACGTTTTACCTGGCTTGAATCAGTGTGCATATCAATCTCAGTATTATCTCACAGGTCACTTTGCGTCTCTTTAAATTGGCTTTTGCTAATTTGAGAAGACAAAATTTAATGTCATTCTTTAAATCTCTAGACACACACAGCATGTGCGTGAGAATCGCTTCTTTCTTGCAAACTCTTCTAAGATCATCTTTGTAAAATAAATGTAATAATGGTCTTTCATCACCGTGGAGCTTATAACCAAAGTCAATGTGTGTCAACGGTCTCGACAGTGGAATCAAACTAATGCAAAACAGCAGAGGGAATAGCCAATCTCCTCGGAAACTGTTAATCTGAACACTTCCCAATACCTTCTCATCTCCGAATATATATATATATATATATATATATATATATATATATATATATATATACACACATTGCCGAATTTTACCAAAGTAAGTTAGATGGTTTCAATTTCATACAATTTCCAGCTACGTTCAGATAGAATTGTTTTGATATCGGAATTTGGATAAGAGTACGTGGAGATAAAAAAGTATTATCGAATGTTGGTCAAGAGTGTGCAACAGAGTCGCAATCATGATTTTTTAAATGCTGCACGTGTATTGTCCAGCCGAGTTAATGTTATGTTGTGAATAATTTGTATTTCTCTTGAATTAAAAATCTATTTTCATTTGTTGACGTACTGTCATTTATAACACTTTAAATCAAGATATTTCATTAATTGCTACTATAGAAAATTAGTAAAAAAATATGTGTCTGAATAGTTTGTGCCGGCTTCTGAAGGGGCGAGTGAGAAGGAACAGAATGGAGCGGGGAGATCGGAAGGGGACAAAGCAGGGCAGGACAGAGCCGGGAAGAGCACAATGAAGACATAATGTAATTAATTTCTTTCTTTTATAAAATGTAGCCATTATTATTATTATTATTATTATTATTATTGTCATCATCATCGTAATAATTAATTATATCGTTTGCGATGACACGTTACAAACAATAAAAATGCTTGATTCATAAAGGAAGACTCTAACATTCTCATTATCTTTTTAACATTTTCATAACCTATTCAATTTTCTTGCTACGTGATAATATAGTGATAACACCTACTAATCGTAACAGCGAGGATTCTGCTGCGGGTGCTACTAACTCTTCCTCCGACCACGCAGCGGCGCCTAGCGCGCGATAGTCTATCTCTGAAGGAAACGACTCCCTAGCGACCGCGCGGCCGCAAGACGGCGGCGGCAGCGGCGCCGCCCCCGCCCTCTTTCCCGGCGGCGGAGGCGCGGGGCCGTGATGGACGGCCCGAGGAGCCCGTGCAGGCGGCGGCGGCGGCGGCCGGCGCCAGATGCGGGTGCGAACATATGGCCTTGTAACGCATGCAGTGGCGAGAGCCAGGCTGTTCGCCACCGCCGCCCCCGGAGCTCGAAGCACCTGTTGCTGTCGCGAGCGGTCGTGCGCGGGGCGTGCGGCTGCGTGCCGGAGCATGTCGGCGGCCACTCGTGCGTGCGTGCGCCGCGCGTTCGCTCTAGACGTTTCCGATTGTCTCTAGCACGCGGACCGAACGTTCCTGACGTGGATGGACTGGACTTGTGGCTCTGGACTGTTTCAAGGTCTATAATGTCGTGCTTTTAGGATGAATCTTAATACATTTCATGCAGTATAAAACTATTAACATCTGCGCGTACATCGAATATCTGAAACTCGTTTAGCATTTGATTATGTTTCGCTTTGCTCGAGAAAATCATCTTTTCTGCAGAATTTCCTCATTATCGCCACTGTTTTCCCGTACTAGTGCTTTCTTTCAGTCAGCAGCTTTTGAGATGACATTCTCTCTTCCATTCTCTCCTCCGTTCACACGGTCAATTGGATACTTTCTTATTCTTTCTTTCTTTCTCTCTCTCTTTCTCTCTCTCTCTTTCTCTCTCTCTTTCTCTCTCTCTTTCTATCTATCTATCTATCTATTTATCTCTCCCTTTCTCTCGATCTTCTCCACTGAACATTTCAAGTCTATTAATTTTCATTCTGTTTCCATATGAAGAATTTCACACCCCCTGGCTTCCTCACCGTTATTGCAACACATCAGTTTATATTATTACTGGCAATTGTAAGCTGTCTCCTGCAATCGCTTACCGACCGTCACTAGATGTTGAACGCTGTTAAACCTTAATGATCGTCATCAACGACCGTCATGACATCCCTCCATCAAAAGTACGCATGCACCCCTGTTTTCTCCACCTTGGCTTCGCAGCCCTTGCCACCCTCGCCACACTCGCCTCCCTCGCCACCCTTGCCACACTCGCCTCCCTCTCCACCCCTCCACACTCGCCAACCCTCACAACCCTCGCCACCCTCGCCACCCTCGCCACCCTCGCCACCCTCGCCACCCCCACCACCCTCGCCACCCTCACTACCCTCACCACCGTCATCGCCGTTCGCACCGTTCTGGCCGTCCTCGCCGTTCTCGTCGCCCTCGCCACCATAACCACTGCCCGTGCCACCCACATTGTCTTTGCCTACCTCGACTCCATCGCCGCACACGAGTCTCTCCGTATCCTCATCGTTCTCGCCCGCGCCTGCACTGCCCTCCCCGTTTACGCGCTGACCGCACTCTCCCCCGCGGCGCCAAGGGTGCCCGCCCGAAAAATGCGCCTGTCAGCGCCACAGAGGGCGCGCACAGCGGAACGCGACAGTGGCAGTTCGGCGGAGCGCCCTCGCGCCCGCGCCCGCGCCCTCACCCTCGCTCGCGCTCGTTGTCGCGTGTCGCGACAATGAATCTTTTTCTCGGAATTTTTGGGGATAATTTAACCGTACGAGTGCGGCCGACAGCGGATCTAGACAGCGGTAGAGGTAAATTACTGCGATTTCTACCTTGCTGGAGACTGTCGGTTTCCTCTCTGCGCTTGCTAGCCGAAATAGTCCACTCGGGAACGTTGATCGTGCGAAGC
This sequence comes from Gryllus bimaculatus, assembly GCA_017312745.1. NCBI lineage: Eukaryota > Metazoa > Arthropoda > Insecta > Orthoptera > Gryllidae > Gryllus > Gryllus bimaculatus. The sequence continues at coordinate 4,059,289 of BOPP01000020.1, forward strand.
ACTAAATTTCCTGCGGTATAAATGGAGCCAGCGGAACGCCTGTCGTGGAAACAAAACTGAAGTAGAGACTTGTAGGTTTTGTAGTTGACATTCCAACTTACGCGTTTAATTTTAATACTATGATTATTATTTTCATTTTTAAATTAATATTCTAGTTGAATAAGCGTACATTAAAGACCAATAACTCTACATCTCTCTTAACACAAAATAAGTAGTATCTTTGAATTTCAATATAATGAAAAGTTACGTATGCATCTCTCAAATAAATGCTTATACAACGGTCTCAGTAATCGTAAAGGTCTTTCAACTAATGTAGTCCTATATTTTAGTTTGAAATAAGCATTATAAATAGCTTGCTCTTGTGTTTTTGTAGAGCTTACTAAGTATTTGGTGGAATAAAAAATTAACTTTGAATAATTAATAATAGCAAATTAATAATTAAAATAATACCCAAAATACTAAAAAGTAGAAACGTGCAGCAGAAAAGGTACTGCAGAACAAGACCACAAAGTATATGTCATTCTGATCAAGATCAAGAAATAAAATACTGTTGAAAAACACCGCAAGAAATCAAATATTTTAACAAAAATAGTCTTGACGAGTGCTGCAAGTGAAGAGTACGTTGCTGTCACTGAAGTCACATGAAGTAAACTGTGTCGTGAACAGTTACACTCTGAGTATCAGAAATCTATTGCCATGTGCAGTGTGCAAATATTCAGAATAATATGCTCAATTTTTTTCATTTTGCAGTCCAAATTGAAATATTCTTGGTTTTTGAATTTCTTCCGACTTTATGGATATTTAACGAAATCGCCGATTTCTCTTACAAATTTGAAGGCTTCATAGGTTTTTAACGATTTGTGAGTGGATTGAAAATAAGTAATATAGATCGATCAATATTACTAATATATCTATTTCTCGGAACGCTTATGACTGATTCGAAATATACGACACTTCTAGTTAGTGCACAATACATAAAATCAAGTGGGTTTTTAATATAGAATTGCGAATAATATTATTGAAGTAATATTCGAATTCTGTTCAATAGCGGAGGTACATCCATATTTAAGGGAACCGGAAATGCTTGAATCCTTCCTTCCTACGAATTCGTTTAAAAATTCTATCCGTATAACGTAGAAGCTCCCCCATCAGGACTACTTTCCCCTCATCCTTTGTAGGATTTGGCTCAAAGCACGCGGAAGGTATCCTGTGTACAGCGCAGTACATCAAAAATCAATCGGGATTTGAGGATAGTCTCTCTCTTGGTATAAGGAGATATAAGCATAAAAGTTCCCTGCTGCCGAACCAACTCTCTCGCTTCCCCTTTCCTCCCAGCTAGTAATGGAAAAAAATCTCCTTTGAGATGCGCGCATGAGGGAACTTGTTTACATGTGTTTTATCGACTTACAAACGCAGCGCTGATGTTTTCCATGGGGCTTCAAAGTGCTCTGGGCGCGCGTATTGGATTATAGAAAATGGACGGGTATCCGGGCGTCATCCAAGAATGTGATAGGGGACATTACATTAAGTACAGTTGCGGGATCACTGCCGAAGAGGCCACCCGTCTGCCGTGTTTTTGTTTTGGTGGTAGCGCTCGTGAAATGGAAGGCTCAGCTGAGAGGCACGCGAAAGTAAGGCTGAGCACGGATCTCCACGGCATTGCCCCTCAGTATGAGTGAAGCCGTTTTGAACTTTCAAGAACGATGTGAGCATATGGCGCTATGGTACACTTCACCCTGACACAGTTCAATTGCGGTACCCTATTTTACGGGTAGATACAATTTCTGTCATTTAAGATTATTTTTTTCAGTCTTGTACACCGTTATTCGTGATGTATAGTTTGCTGACTTATACGTGAAAAATATAGTGAAGAATTATATTTAGATTATTTTAGAATTATACATTAGAATACTAAGACTCAGTATTCGTTTTTGTTTGATTTCAAATAAATTCCTTTACGAATTCACATATTTAATTGATATTCATAAATGCATACATTTCTTCGTATCTAAATTTATCTTTTAAGACGTTTTACCTTTTTAATATAGATTTTTGATTTTTTGAAGTATTTTTTATTAAACTGTAAAGAGAAGCACACCACTGATAAACAATATTTAAAATTTTGAACTGTCCTTGCAATCAAGTAATCAATTTATTTTGCATTTTTCATCCTTTCAAAAATACCATTCCGTTGTCCGGTAACCTCAATGTTTTATCTTCAATATGATATTTTTTCTAATATGAAACTTTGAACTACGTATTTCGTTAAACAAGAGTAATTATTTTCTTCAGTAGAACAGTGCCTTTAGAGTATCATGCCTTTACAGTCTCCTTAAAGAATGTTTAAGAGTTCCTTTTTCACATCGTGTATATTTCGAATAGTGCTTCACAAACCTAGGAAGATAAACTATTTCAAGATGAATCTTCCTTGAAGAACATAAGCAGTGAAGGGCGTGAACCTCTTCTGAATTTGCTTCTGGAGCCTTACGTGACGCCGTGGTGGTCCTGTGTTGGAGAGAGCGCCGCGGCGCGACGTTAGACCCAAGGAGCAGAAGCTTCTTCGGCTTCACATCCCCTCGCCTCCGCCTCCTCGAGGGAATCATCTAAAAGAAAGCAAGCGCGCAACAGCATTTGCAAAGCAAATTGTAGAAAAAATTTAAAATTTAAATTTTTTGTTAGCAGATTTATTTTGTTATACATATTTTACATAATAACGGCGAGGAAAAAGAAACACCGCCATCAAAAAGCAGGAAGCAAAGGGATTCTGAATACGCCGGCGGAATGCCCGTAATTGTGATGCTCCGGAGAGGCTGCGCAAGTGGCTTTGAGTTGGAGCGGCCCGCCTGCGCAGGTGGAGGGCCCAGGGTGAGGTGTGGGGCGAGGGCAGGAAGGGAGAGGGGCGAGTAGAGGAGAGGAGGGGAGGGGAGTGGGAGCGCAGTGATTGATTCGTGGGTGGGGGTTCGTAAGAACGAAAGCACTTGTTATGGAGATGAAGCTGAACGTTAGGGGAGCCCGCTCGTCTTTCTGCTGCTGGAGCAGCCTATGCGGGGCTGCCGGCGGCGCAATGGAGTTGCAGCGTTGGATCCGCCTACATTTACGTCCAAGTTCAAAAACGCGGTTTTGCATATTGTATTAATAAAACTTACAAAACTATTATCTATCTGGTCCTTCTACGATGTTTACTTAACATCAAAAATGTGGAAATCACGTTATAAATGCCCTGTTTTGTATTTTTAGATGTGTCCTTTATCATTTAAAGAGACCAGAAAAACGAATTGAATCACGAAGTGTTTCCATGTAGAGTAGGTGCATACATACCCTGATGATGATATTTGCTCGGTTTTGCGGAAAATAGATTATGCTTACGTGTGTCATTAGTTATTTTATAGGTGGAATTTTCTCGCGCAGTGTAACTTTCTGTATTAGAGCAAATGTTTCAAATTTTGTTGTTTCTTACATAGCTAGAAAATACAGATAATTATACCATACTTTTTGCGGCTCTCATACGCAACCAATCTTTACAAATGAGGTGTCTAAAGAAAGAAAATTTAATGGAGACGTGACGCATTACAATTTGACTTTCAAAATATGAAATGTTTGTTTAAAAAATACATCAAAATTTTAAGTCAAATGCAACCCGCAAACACGGTAAGCTATATCATTATATAACATTAAAGGAAACGTACTAAAGTATTAAAAACTAAAATTTTGAAATCCAAGGTCTCGCAGAAACATTTCTCACACCGTAATCTACAGTATGAGATATTCCTTAATATTCTATTACATTTTTGTTGGTTCGGCATTTATCGATACCATCAATGCCACATATATTTCAACCCTTGGTCGTAGTGGGCATATTTGTGACGTCACTCTTAGAAGACTTTGATTCTTCTATCTTATACTATTTACGGACTTTGTGTACACCCTCTTTTGCGTAGAGTGATTATGTTTACTTGCATAATTATTAATTCAAGATTCGCTCTCACAGCAACAATTACAAGTACTATTAATAGTTAGTTGATACCGATGAGTATTACTTCTTATGCATGTAGTGCAACTGTTCATTCAACGTTTTGCCGTGGTCTACAGGTGTTGTGCATCTAATTGTGAAGGGTAATACAACGGAAACAGCCACATGTTCCCATGTTTCAGTTTCGCGATACCCTTAGGAAAAGTTAGGGTGAGATTTAACATGCGAGAGTTCTCACACGAGTACGCTAGTATAACATATACCTCTCATAACTGCATATAACATTTTGGGCCACCATGAACATTAACTAATGTTACAAAATAAATGTGTATTTTTACCTCTTATACGAGATCGCGTTTCCTTTCATTTCAGATGCACGTCGCATTGTATAATTAATATTCCGGGGGAGAACGCCACAGTACTAATGAGGCGGCGCGACCGTGCATGCCCGAGCGCCACCCCCGAGCCGCTTTCGGACTGGTGTTTGTCAACGCGCGCTGTGATTCATGCTTTCGCCGTCAGAAGCACGCGTCGTTGTTTTCCCAGACGGCGACTTTATGCGCGTCTCTCGCGTTCGGCGGACGGCCGAACAGTCCACCCTCCTGCCCTTTCTGCCGACTCGTCCATCTTCCGTCCGCGCGAATATCCCGCTCGCCAACTGCTTTCCCGCCCACTCATCTACCCCTCCGTGCGCCTGGGTCTTCTTAATGCGCGACTGTCCCACGGCTGGCCTGCACAAGTTGCCACTTATTCTTGGCTTTCCTAGATTGCCAGAGCCTTTCCGTATCGATTCTTTCTATCCGAAAAATTCTCTTTTCCTTCTAATCCCGTTTATTCTCTAATAATTGCATTCCATTACTGTTTTATTCTTCTCTCTTATCCTCCCTACTAAACGACATTTAGTCGTTTTATCTCTCATTTCTCTTATATTCTCTCCACCTTTTCGCTGAATAGACTCTTTTTATTTTATGCCTTCACTACCGTACTTGATCATTCTTTGCATTCGTGTACCTTTATTTCTTTCTTTTGTTTACATTCATTACTCCGTGTAATGGACATCACCCCTTCCTCTCCACGGCTCTTCTACAAATCCGCCCCCGTTCCTCCGTCCGCGCCCCTCCTGTTCCGTCGGCGGCGCCGCGACCGCAAAGCGTCCGACACGACCGCGACCCCGCTCTGCGCCCGACGCGCTCGCCCAGCCCGCGGCGCGAAAACGCGCCAAGCCTGTTTAGATTTTCATGGCGTCGGAGGGCGCGGGCGCTGTTTCCACGTCCTCCATATCGCGACAGTTACATCGCAACGAGGGCAGGCGGCGCAAACCGCCGGTGTAATTCACGCGTCCCAGGGTGCGGCCCGCCGCCGCGCGCGGCGAAACCCGCCTCCCGCCCGAGCGTCGCCGCCGCCCCCGCAGCCGCCGCCACTCCCGTCGCTCGACGCCGTCGCTGCCAGGCGGTCTCCGCGAGCTTAATGAAGTCACGTATTTCATTTCCGAAACAAGCGTCGCCGCCGACAGGGCCGCGTGGCCGGCGGCGCGCCCTCTGTCGACGTCGCGCGCCGTCGCAAGTCGGCGACAAACGGTCCCGGCACCGGCGCGGCGATGTGCGGCGGCGGCTGACGGCTGGGACGCGTTGGCCGGAGAGGCCGTGGCAGCAGCTGCGGTGGGATGGACAGTGATGGGCAGCTCGGTGATGACGTTACGGTCGCAGAAAGTTCACGAAGGTGAAAGCTGTGACAGGTGCAGCAGATGTAAGTGGTGGTGACATCACAGAACAGTGAACCAGCTCTATCAACGCGATAAAATGAATGAGTTCTTTGAACATGCCTCCCTCTTAGCTTGGGGGATGGCCACAGTATGTGGACAAGATGGCAATTCTATAGGACATTTTTGATGTCACACCTCTAATATCCTGTCATTTTGATGGCAGGATATTTTGGAAATATTTCAGAAAGAATGGATCTATTTTTCTGCGTTAAAAGATTTTAAAATATTAACCGTGCTATATTAAATATTAACCGTAATATATGCAACCTCAATTTTGTGTGGCGAATATGATAAGACTGTATTAATGTGATATGGGTGTCGGTGTTGTTATGATTCACTAAAACTTAACACGCAGCCATCAAGAAAGTAATATTTCTCAAACGTTTTGTTGTTTGAACAATATATGACGTATTATACGCACGGAAATCTGTTAACCGTCTGCTCGGTATTGTAATATTTAACTTTCTATACAATAATAGAATTCTATGGATTTGAAACTCACAAAAAATCTTGAAACATTATTTATTTAAATTTATCGCATAATACAGAAAATAATATAAAAACCAATACGCTGAAAGAAAGGTGAAAGGCTCGCGTGTTTGCTGTCAAACCGGTGTGACGATACCACTTCCAGGCCCTTCACACATTCTATAATATTATTTTTACTTGTTATTAACTTTCTTCTTGTTATGTTGATATAAACATTTTTATAGCTCACCATATAAATTTAAACAATGCTTTTAAACGTTATTTTAAAGCCTTGTTTTTAAACTTTTAGACTGATTGAAAACAATGTCTTAATACTTCGACATAGCCAAAGATAAAAAAAAAATTAAAAAAAAATACTGTTGAAATACTAGATCTTAAGATGTCGCACTATAGCCCTCTTGTCGTTTCCTCCCGTAAGTTGTATTACTTTAGCCCCATAAATGTAGCCCCATCAATGCATCGTATTAGCCTCATCAGTTGTTGCAAATTTGATACAGACTTTTGATTTATTTTTGAATTGTGGTTTATCTTAAGTTTACTTTGAACAATTTCTAGCACTAAAAGGCATATATTCAGTACTTTTTCTATGTGTTTTATAAAATACAATATAAAAGATAAGGTGACGCGATTTGTTGATACATTATACGGGTGTAAATTTTAATAAATATTTTGTTACGTTTTTTATTGTACTTCCATAATTTAATTTTAACCTATCGATATACTCCGCTATACTCAACTAAACATTCAGTTATTAATTCAGAATTAAAGAAATTGCGACGCATGACGTAAAATAATTTAGAGCATTTATAGCTCTCATAATCAGCTCACAGCTCACGTATTATGTCAGCCCTATTATATAGCTATATATAATATAGTTCATATAATAGTTTTGGAGTCAATAATATCGAGCTTAATTATGATTTGCTCATTTCATAAGATATATTATTTAAGTGCCCACTAATATTATGTGGTACTTTAAAGATGTGTTTTTAGAAGTTTGGTTGAGTCTTATAAAAACAATTGTTCGGTTTTAAACGCATAAACACCTACAAGAAAGACACCGATTGCAAGGGAACGGGACGCAGGGAATTTCGAAGCACCTGCGGCAGACTACCGCCGGAGAGCGGCCCCGGGATATTCACGAGGCCGGTGAGCGACGGCGGTCTGCGGCAGCCAGGGGGAAGGCAGCGCGGGACAACAGCCGACCACGCGAGCGCAACGCACGCCAAAATGGCGGCGGCAACGCCGAGACGGCTCAGGTGCGCTTTCCCACGGGCTCGCACTGGGCGGCGGCGGCCGCGCCCTGCGCGCAGCTGCGTTCCAAAGGGCCGAGGACGGCGCCCTCGTCCAGGGCCTTCGCAGGGTGGAGGAAGCTGTTCACTTCCACAAAGCCCTTTTGTTTAGCAAACTGCTTAGCCTCGGTACGCGATATTTTGTCAATGAATCGCATTTAGTGATTTGAAAAGCGATAAGTTTATTTCTCTAAATTGATAACCTGTTATCTGTTGAGATTTCATAAATGCATGTTTAAATTACCTTCATCCCAGTCTGAAAATGAATTAAAACTAAATTGTTTAATAGATAGATTATGGCTAATTTAATAATAAAATGCTATTCGTCATCGAATGTCTCAATTGTCATCAATATATTTTATTCGTATTTAATTCATGAAATACTGTTTGAAATGTATTTATAAACTATTTAAATTTTGTAGACGCCTAAATTAGAATTATATTTAACGAAAATTGGGATTGGACGGACAGGAGCGATTTGGATTTTAAAATCGGCAGGCCGACGACACAGAAACAAACAGTAGAGCATTACGCGTAATAAAATACATTTAAGTAGATCATAAAAGACAAGAAGACTATTCTACAGCGCTAGGGTTCTCAACCACATTGATTGCACGTTACTCATATTGAGATATTGAATCAGCAGCAGATTAGCGGAGATATCAAGAATTTGATGCGCTGGCCACCATAATCTCTGGCTACCACGTCATATAATGTTTTATGGGTATTCGCCAAGTTTCGCGTTTTTAACTAAACGTTAAATTGGAATTATCAGTCAAAGGGAACATCTTTTTATCCGCTCTGAATTGTTGTTGTTTCCATTCGTTGATGCATCAAATACGTCAATATCTCTATATTCTACATGCCTCATCACATTCAAGCTCTTCTATCTGTGCACTCGCCTTATGTTTACTCTTTCGCTAGCTTGTTTGCATATCCTCTGCAAATCCTACCTCCGCATACGCCACGTTATTGCTCTATACTCCTGTTATCACCCCTCCCAAGTTGCTTGTCCGTCTATCTCTCTAGCCACTCATCTCCATTCTCCGACCACTCATTGACCAGTATCTCTTCGTCGCTCTTCTGCCGTTTCCCAGCCGCCCACCCTGCCCCTCCAGCACTGCTCCTTGCCTCTTTCCTCCTCGGGCGGATTTTATGACTCGGCTCGCCTTACCCGCTCAGTGCCGCCCCCGTGCGGATAACGACGTACGGCTTTTGTGCGGCGGGCGGACATCGCATAACGCGGTCGAGTTGCGAGTCAAAGCAGATTTTGTGGCGTCGTAAACGCCCCCTCCGCCATGCACATAAACAGGCTTCGAAGTAAAATATTAAACTCTGTTTATTTCAATGTTCATCTCGACGGAGAGACCTTCCGGTCGCTGGGTTCCATCTGGACTTGAGCTGCTTCCAGAGAGCGGAGTGCTGCGCTCGTTTTAATGCCATCGTCTTCATCGACGAGAATCTCAAGAGTCCTAGATAGAGATGTTCAAATAAAGAGAATTCCTTAAAAAAGAAGCTTATTTTGCAAAGAAATTGAAAGCTCATCTCATGATCTGAAAGACAAAGGTCTGGCAGAATTTTAAATTTATTGTTAGTTTAAATTGTGTAACATTGTGTTGCATACATCAAAATTTTAATGAAAATGCTTAGATTTACTTCTTGGTTATTCTTTGAATGTTTGCTCGATTTGTAGAATGTATATTACTGGAATCCAATGAGACAATATGACAATTAACCCTCATAGCCCCTCGCCCAGTGACAAATATCTGCCTACCACTGCTCTGTATAGATTAAACTACAAATACTTAAAAACACTTTCCCACGCCACCTTGCTAATGTTACTAATATTTGTAAAAAATTGTTTTCCGAATAGAATAAAAGAACAATAACGTTTGTATTGGGATATAATTTAACAACTCGATATTTATTAAAATAGTATTTTCGCAGTGTAAATTAGTTCAGTCTCAAAGTCACTTCAGTTATAAAAAATAAGTTTTAGCGTCTTCTTCTCGCAAGATAACATGATTATTTTTTCTTTCGTCGACATTTCTTGTCAATAGTGACATTTCACCTAACTTCAAAAAAACATCCTTCCGCCGGCGTCTTCATCCGGGGAATATTTTATGCTAAAAGCACGGAATCAACCGCCTGAAAGCAAGACCGTAAAGAGCCACGCTTCGTTCTTTTCCTCCTTTTGCAATCACCAAATGTGTTTGACGATTCCAAGAAAGGAATCTCGCTTTTACTTTTAAGACACGAAACAAAAGTACAATTTAAAACGAAACGAGTGTCTCAAGGTACTTGTAAATGGACGCGCACATCTTCTCAAGAAGCGTTTCCTCGAAAAAGGAGGCACAGAGAGAGAAAGAGAAAGAATCCGCGATATTAGGAGGAATCTCGGCGGACAATTTTTTAACATTTTCGCAATAATTAAAAGAGCGGTCGCCTAATTGTGAGTACGCCCGTCCGCCGCCGCGAGCCAGGGCGCGAACGAAGAAGAACGGGGCTGGAGGGGCGAAGGAGGCACGAAGGAGACCCGAGAAAGCACTTCTAATGCTTTTTCACACTCCGCGTTCATTTGTTTTAATTTCTTAATAAGAGACCGGCGCCGCCCAAGGCCACGTCTTCGGAGCAGCCGACATCAAAAGAACTTCTTAACTAACTTACCCCAAAAGACACACCCGGACGCTCACGCACGCACGCACCGACGCGTTGGCTGCCGAGGCGCCATCTGCGATGAAACTGCCCCCGGGCGCCGCGAGCCGGCTTTTTAACCTGGCCACGACGCCTGGCCGTCTGCTCGGCGTGCACGGGCCCTTTCAGTGCTCGCCGCGGATAATTTTTTCTTTCTAATGCCGCTTCCAGAACATGAGCTGACTTCGGGGGTGGCCGGAATTCTGAGCAAAAAATTGCGATTGCTTTGCTTGTTTGTGAAGGGTTTCTCAGGGTTCACGACTTCTGAGCTGACTGTTCTAAACGTACTGTAGACCTGAAGGTATTGAAAGATTTTGAATTGATTCACTTAGTGACAATTGCGGTATAATATTTATCGTGGATCTTATTCGTAATTGCCCATAGACCTGTGAACAGTCGTATCTAGCTTTTTTGCATCTCATAACAACGATATTGTTTTATTCCCGGCGAACGAATTACAAAACTACCGTAATAAAAATCATTTCAGTATGACGCGTTCGTTCAATGAAGGAGAACTATCTTGTAATTTAACGTTTTTGAGATTTAAATCCACGTATTTTGAAACTTCCTTTGAAGAGACGTATGATGGGTTCGAATGAGTCATGTGGAACGTCGTTTTAATACATTTTCAACGTTATGACAGCTTATATTTTGTCTTTGGCTTAATAAAGCAATGACCTTGCTTACACAACATGAATCCTGTTGAGACGTGTTTACCCACGCTGACATCTAGATACCGTCAAAATTAGAAATTAATAAAAATATTAAGGTAAAAAAGATGGTAAATTTTCGTAAAGTAAATAGTCGATAAAAATAATCTTACAATAAGGTGGTATCAGGATTCTGCGGGCTCTGCTAATAATCACGATATTAACGAGGATCTTTTGGAAACATGAGATTGTGTATGGGGACGTGAGTTTCCGATAACTTTTGGCGATAATCATGTGTGATTCCAATGATAAGATTCTTTCACCAGTCCTTCGGTAGTCCACAGAATATCTTGACAGCTGTGAGTAGTTCGAGTGCAGTAAGGCGTACGCATACCATTGTCATAACGTTGGGATTAAGTTTGCACAGATGCTCGGCCGGGTATGGCAGTCAGATACCCTGCTCGCAACATTGTAAACTATAGCATGAAAATTACTTCACTTGTGTAATTACAACAAGCAAAATGATTTCTTACAGCTTAATTGATGATACATTAACTTGGTTTGGCGTTGACGCCATCTCTGAGAACTAACATCATCCAAAGCAGACCTCGGGGTTTTCAAATACCCCACGCGTGTATGAAGAGTTAAGTTTAGATACTATATGAATACCGCTGTGAAGTACGAGATTAAAATAAGATTTTATAAAGATCTAGAAACCCGAATGGTAGAAGTCTTCATTTGGTTCTTTAATATATATACATTTGTGATCTTCATAACCAACATGTAATATTTTAAACAACATGCAATTATTTGCACAGTTGAGAGAGTAATAAAAAAACAAGTACAATGTCTCTCAATTGTGAAATGTTAATGCTAACATTACCCCTAATTTATTAACCATATTTACAATTACAGAGTGTTTTTAGTCTCGACGAGAAAGTATTACTTTCGAAAACAATCTTCCAACTAATTCTACCTCAGATTGTGCCGCGTTTGGAGTTGTCAATACCGGCATGCCTGCATCTTCTCTTCACTGTGCAACCGTGCGTCCCCGTGAGAAGTAATCGCCTAGCCGTTCCAGCGCGGAAGAGACGCGTTCCCTCCCATCTCTCGCACGCCGCACGTCCTTCACGCGGGGGCGGGGCGGGGGCGTTGGCGCGCCATTCCGTGAGCCGCTCGCTTAGGCGCTGGGCCGCGGCGCCGCCCTGCGCTTAAAGAGCAACGCTCGCCTTAAAGGAACGGCGCGGCGCCTGCCACCATCCGCGTCTAGCTTCGACGCGAGCACGGGGCGAAATCAGGCAACCGCTTACGGAAGCGCTGCTCTGGGGGAAATAGCGACGTCGCAGCTGCTGGGATTGCCTTGCTTGCGTGGTGCTTTCACTAAGGCCTTGGGCTTCGTAGTTGTCTTGTTTGAGGAAATGTTTCTTCTGATGTCGTGACTGGATGCCGATGACTAACATTTTAAACTAGATACTACTTTTTCACCTGCGGGGTACGAATCTCACTCTACCTAAGTAGAATTTGTAGAAGAACAGAGATTTCCAATAATTTAGAGATACTTTTTGAAAATTTCTCTGTTCGTATTGTTTTTTAACGTTGTGATTACTCACTATATTATTCATTCATTCATTCGTACATTAACACTCGCTAAACTTAGTGCACGATAATCGATTTAGATGTAGGGATTTAGGAAATACAAAGAAATTACTATTCCTGTATTCCCTTCCTTTTCACGAATACTCACCTCAAGTCACGCTAACCTTTACTTCTTCCCATTCGTCAGTCATCAATATATCACAACAATATATCCATCATCATTTTATGTTTCATCACCAGCCTATTGATGTATTTCTTGCTATTGTTAATAGTAGCCATCGCACAGATACACCTGATTATGATAACCGCTCTTGATGTCCAACATCACCGTAGCATTTGTCGTTCCCCAAGGTGAATCTACCGCTGTCAATTTCGCCGTCGCTGCTTTTCCCTCCATCGCTCTTATCACTGCTATCGCAATTGGCATTGCTGCCGCTACCGAAACCTCCCCGACTTCTACTGCAATGTCCTTGTGTTCGTGCGTCTTATTGCATGCTTCATTTCCCACGCAGATGCACCCTATCCGTCTCGTCTTTCTATTTGGCCCCTACTGGCGAGGAGAATTGCATTACGAGGGTAGGAGCGTTCGCGAGGCGAGAGGGGCGACGCGGCGCGAAGGGGCGCGGGCGTGGGCGGGGCTCGGCGGGGCGGGGCCGCAGAAGGCGAGGGGCGGCGGCCTGGAAGGACGAAGAGGGAGTATCAATTTGTCATACTTTCCATGCTGTAATTTTCCTTTGAGGAGACATTTTAATTACAACAAAGCCTCTTGCGCCCTCCTTCCTCCGCCCTCCCTCTGGCCTCCCACGCCGTTCCACACCTCTTCCACTTTGCTTTTCTCATCCTCGGCGCCGTCCTCCGACTCCACCTCCCCCTCTTCTTGCTCTTGCCTCGCCCGCTGCCAGCTCCGCCTGCTCGACTGCAAGCGCCGTTGGTAATTCCTACGCCGCCGCAGCCACAACTCCCTTCACCACCACCACCACCACCACCACCTTCGCTGCCATCGTCATCACCATCATCATCGTTATCGCCACCACATCTGCCGCCGTTGCCACCACCAGTCAGGAGTACCTCTGGCATCCTTCCCCATATATTTCCCTCCACACCTGCTCCCGGCGCCCAGCCGTCGTGGCCTAACGTTCATTTGTCTTGGCTAAAGTTTCAGCCAAGATGGTGCCGCACAGGACCCGTGCCGTCGCGGCTAGCGGCCTGGTAAACGACTGGATACGCCGATGTAGCGGCGTCGGCCATAAGCCATTAAATTGATGATTAAAAAAGTCGGCCGTAACTCTCGGCTGTTTTACAAGGCCCTTAATGAAAATACGATGAAATCCTTTCATTAATTCCAAACGTTTGCTGACAGCCGCGCACCGCGATCCCTCTCCTGCCTGTTTGCTCGACTTACTGCGTTACAATTATGACGTAAAGTTAATTGCTGCGTCGTTTTATGACTGGCGGAAGAAATTGCTCTTTAGCTCGATGGAGGAGGAGATACATACCTTAGATTCACGACTGTACTCGCTGAAAGAAGGAAATCGTGAGAAAGAAGCAAGGAAATTGTTTAATTCTACCCACCTTTTCTTACAGCATTCTACAAGTGTATTTGCAGAAGAGACTCGATCGCTGATTTGCCTTTCTAGCAGTTTGTTTTTTTTGTTTAACGTGTTTCAAAACATATTTTGAAGATTATAATAGAGTTGTAGAAACGACATTACCACCAGAACTTTGTTTATAGTCTTCCTTGAGATATTGTTTGTAATTCCTTTAAAAATTGTCTTCATCATACCGCTATAACTGGAATATTTTTCTCCTCATTGTGCTTGTCAGGACTTGCACATCTCTTTTTAATGCATAATTAGTCATGTCATCCTTAATTTTCTTTCATTTCGCTAAGACCCTCCAATAAACCTCACCATCAATCTTGGCTCGTCGATCTTCGTTTCCACGAGGTCCACAAGCAGAAATATCTTCATCAAGATTGAAAATTGATGGTGCTAAGCTATACCTTCATTTTCAGGAATCGATACTCTTGTGGTTAAATGGGTCGTTAACGTAATTAAACAGCTGTTTATCTGGCGCTCGACTTCACCGCCCAACCGCTAGACGCACGCCACCTATCCCTCGAATAAACACTTCTCCCTCCGCCACCCCCACTTTGATCCATATAAATAGAATATCTTAATTGAACTCGCAGCTGCCCCTCCCCTCGTGCCCCGCCGCGGCTTTGCGCCCAGACTTCTGAAGAGAAATTGCGTTTCCCGCAGAGGTTCGCGTTAATTCAGCAACTTTGGAGCTGTGCTCTCTAATTTGTGACTGTCATAAGAGGATCCAGTATAGATTTAACTAAATTCTTCCCTGTTCCGTTTGGGGGAGAGAGAAACACGGGCTCCGGGCGAGCGCCTCGGGGTCGAGTTTTGTGATGTGGAATTGCGTTGGGACCTCACTTGAATTATGGGTCGTAGAGCGGTCTAGACTTGGGAATTGCTGCTTTTCAGAGCCCTGGCCCGCTCTGCATTAAGGTTACTTCTCAAGTTTGTTCCCTTTCCTAGCGCGTGTTCGGCAACGGAACGCCCGTGCATGGCTGATCTGGCGGTGCTCCCGGGTCGTTTGTTTTGGAAGCAATCGGGAGATTCGGCAACGAGTTAGTGTGTTCCAGTTTTCTTCTTGCTCTCGTTGAATACACAAGCAAGGAAACGATGCTCGCCGACCGTATTACTATCATTCAATAAGAGAGAAAACTCGGATGTTTACCGGCCACCGCCGATGCAAGAGGTTATCAATTTAATCTTCTGACGTGAAAGCAAAATTTACAAATGAAACTTTTGTTCTAGACTTTAAGTCGATGAATGTATGAATTTGTATAAAAAAGGGGTTTCAGACGTTTGAAGTACATATACATTACAAGATAGATATTTTAATGTTTTAATTATACTTTTTTGTAGTGGTTAAATGTTCTTCTCAGATGTTTTTTTCTTTCTTCGTTGTTTTACATCGTCTAAATAAGTGCTTTGACTTAATGTTGTTGGGTCTTAAAAACATGATTTTTGTTAATATAATTCGGTTATATTTTGTTGGACTTAACTCAGACATAGGTAATTCGTTATACCACGTTATACATGTTATAATTAAAGTAACATATTTTACTTGTTTATTTTACATGTGTTTCACTCAAAACACCGTGCTCATACCCAGAGCAGGAGATTCCTGACTTCAAAATCCTTCACATCATCCCTCGATTAACTATCTTATCCCCGTTCTTGCTTGAATAAATCACCGGAAAAGGCGACTTCCAAATAACAAACGCCCTCCGCCATATATCTCTCCTGCGACGTCGCCCGAGCCACCCACTACAAATTACGCGCACACCACGACTAGATGAGGGGGAATATTATCTAGCGCCGACACTAATCCGAGGGCTGCTCGTCAAAGTGCATAAGACCCGTGTTGGCAGGCACAGGGCATTAGTATTGTCGCGAGGTGACGCGGCAGGGTGGGGCCTGAGTGAGCCGGTAGCAGGGGCGGGGCGGCGGTCTAATCCCGGCGGCGGCCGCAGGAGCGCTGGCGTCGCCTGGCGGCCGCTGCTTCGGGAATAGGTTAATCCGTCAGTACAAAGTAGTGGCTGGAGCCCCGAGTGGGCTTGCAGGCTGGCTCCCGGCAGCCGCCGCCGCCGCCGCCTAAGCTTCCGCTGCCTACGTGCGCCGGCCCGCGGGACGCCGATCCAATCCCGCACAATAATCCCCGCGGGCCACCCGGTCGCCCGAGACGCTGCCGCCCCGGAGATACGACGCCACACCGGAAGGATGTATGGCTGCCTTCGGGTCGCCGCATCCGCCGCCGGCACCGGCCACGTGCAAATTAATGTGCCCCTCCAAGTGCCAACCGAGTTGATTGCGGCCGACACTGAACTCGCTGCATAATGCTCAAATTCAACGTGTATTACTGTTAGGATGGATTTGGCTTTTAAATGCATAATGATTAATTTCGTGTACTGACACAAAATTACATGAAAATAAATCATTATGATTTTTTTGATAATATGTTTTATTTTTAATTTTTTGCCTGTCGTTTCTTCGCTATTTTTTTCTCTTTTTAAAGAGATAGTTTTTTTTAAATAAACGGCTATTTTTAGAATCATTTATTTGTAACAAATGTTATTGATATTAATGTTTGTGTAGTCGAAATTGTTATTATGTCTGATGCAAAGCAGAAAATTATTTACGGCTTGTCCTCACTGTATTTACAATATATACATTTTTTGGGTAGATTATTTAAAGAATTACAATACATCATTATCAAAAATTGGACCAAATATTATCCAAAGAAGATATTAGCAAAAAGTACATTTTCAAGCGGAAAAAAACCCTCAATAAACACTTTTAAGTGAGGTTTGGAAATGTCAGATACACAAACTATCATTCCATATCATCCTTTTTATGTATGCGCGTGCTTGTAATGAATATTTATTAGTTGCTCAGGGATGCATTTACATACTTATTGACTTGAAATTCCGTTTTCAGATACACAAATGTCAACCCGAACGCAAAACGGGTTGACGCAGCAAAAGGAAAAACAGTCCGAGGAGCATTTTTCGCTGCGCTGATCGCAGCCAAACCCATCTTGAGGCGCACTCTATCTCTTAGCGGAGCTGGAATATTTATGAAGCCGTCACATGAACTCTCCGCCGGGTGCCCGAATGGCGAATGAGATTCGCGGATGTTTCTATACCGCGCGTCAGAGCTCGTGAATGCGCATTCACCCAGCGCCTGATGCCGGCGTTTGATCGAGGAGGCTTCGCGCATGCGTCGGCATTTCTAATGCTCAAGGGTGCTAAATTATGGGGGGGGGAGGACCCTGCGCGTGGAGCGGCCCCTGAAAAAAAATCCCGGTGGGTCCTGAAAGGAAATGCATTTGAGAGCACCGGGGCAGGTGAATCCCACAGGGGGCGGTGAGGGCGGTGAGGGCGGCGGAGGGCGGCGGAGGGCGGCGG
>BOPP01000020.1:4076750-4095351 GCA_017312745.1 Gryllus bimaculatus
TCGCAACATTGTAAAACTATAGCATGAAAATTACTTCACTTGTGTTAAATACAACAAGCCAAAATTATTTCTTACAGCTTAATTTGATGATACATTAAACTGGTTTGCGTTGACGCCATCTCTGCAGAACTAACATCATCCAAAGGCAGGGACCTCGGGGTTTTCAAATTACCCCTCCGTGTGTAATGTAGAAGTTAAGTTTAGATACTATATGAATAACGCTGTTGAAAGTAACAAGATTAAAAAGATTTTATTAAGATCTAGAAACCGAATGGTAGAAGTTTCATTTTGATTCTTTATATATATAAATTTGTGATCTTCATAACCCAACATGTATATTTTAAACAAGTACAATGTCTCTCAATTTGTGAAATGTTATGCAACATTACCCCTAATTTATTAACCTATTTAAATAACAGAGTGTTTTTAGTTCGACGAGAAATGTATTACTCTCGAACACAAGAATCGTCCAACTAATTTTACCTCAAGATTGTGCCGCCTTTGAAGTTGCCAATACTGCATGCTGCATTCTTCTCTTCACTTGCGCAACCGTTAGGCGTCCCCGTGTGAAGAAAGCGCCCCAGCCGTTCCAGCGCCGGAGAGACCATTCCCTTCCATCCCCTCGCGACGCCGGCAACGTCCTTCACGCGGGGGCGGGGCGGGGGCGGGGCGGGGCGTTGGCGAGCGCCTATTGTCCGTGAGCCGCCGCTTTAGGCCCTGGGCGCGGTGCCGCCCTGCGCTTAAGAGCCAACGCTCGCCTTAAAGGAACGGCGCGGCGCCGCCACATTCGCGTCTAGCCTTCGACGCGCAGCACGGGGCGAAATCAGGCAACCGCTTACGGAAGCGCTGCTCTGGGGGAAATAGCGACGTCGCAGCTGCTGGAATTGCCTTGCTTGCGTGCGTGCTTTCACTAAGGCCTTTTTGCAGCTTCGTAGTTGTCTTGTTTGAGGAAATGTTGTTCTTTCTTGTGTCGTTTGGACTGGCATGGCCGATGCACCTAACATTTTAAACTAGATACTAGCTTTTTCACCTGCGCGGGGTACCGAATCTCACTCTACCCCTAAGGTAGAAATTTTTAGAAGAACAGAGATTTCCAATTAATTTTAGAGATTAATTTTTGAAAATTGTCTTCTTGTTCGTATTTTTTTTAACGTTGTGATTACCTCACTATATTATCCAATTCATTCATTCATTCGTACATTACACTCGCTAAACTTAGTGCACGCATTTAATCGATTTAGATGTAGGATTTTAGGGAAATACAATGAAATTACTATTCCTGTATTCCCTTTCCTTTCACAATACTCACCTCAAGTTCACGCTAACCTTTACTCTTCCCATTCGTCACTAGTCATCAATATATCACAACAATATAATCCATTCAATCATTTTAGTTTCGATCACCAGCCTATTGATGTATTTCTTGTATTGTTAATAGTTGCCATCGCACAGCATACACCTGATTTTAGATAACCGCTCTTGATGTCCAACATCACCGTAGCATTTGTCGTTCCCCAAGGGAATCTACCAAAGCTGTCATTTCGCCGTCGCTGCTCTTTTCCCTCATCGCTTCTTATCACTGCTATCGCAATATTGGCATTTCTGCCGCTACCGAAACCTCCCCACTTCTTACTGCCAATGTCCTTGTGTTCGTGCGCTTATTCATGCTTCCAATTTCACACGCAGATGCACCCTATCGCGTCTGTTTCTATTTGGCGCCCTACTGGCGAGGAGAATTGCATTACGAGGGTAGGAGCGTTCGCCGATGGCGAGAGGGGCGACGCGGCCGCGAAGGGGCGCGGCGTGGGCGGGGCTCGCGCGGGGGCGGCGGCCGGCAGAAGGCGAGGGGCGGCGGCTTGAAGACGAAAGAGGCGGAGTATCAATTTGTCATACCTTTCCATGCTTAATTTTCCGTTGAGGAGAAACATTTTAATTACAACCAAGCCTCTTGCGCCCTCCTTCCTCCGCCCTCCCTCTGGCCTCCCACGCGTTCCACAACCTCTTACAACTTTGCTTATTCCATCCTCGGCGCCGTCCTCCGACTCACCTCCCCCTCTTCTTGCTCTTGCCGACGCCCGCTGCCAGCTTCCGTCCCTTGCTCGACTGCAGCGCCGTTGGTAAATTCCTACCGCCGCCGCAGCCACAAACTTCCCTTCCACCACCACCACCACCACCCACCACCTTCGCTTGCCATCGTCATCACCATCATCATCGCTTATCGCCACCAACAATCTGCCGCCGTTGCCACCACCAGTCAGGAGTAACCTCTGGCATCCTTCCCCATATTTTCCCTTCCACACCTGCTCCGGCGCCCAGCCGTCGTGGCCTCAACGTTCATTTGTCTTGGCTAAAGTTTCAGCCAAAGAGGTTGCCGCCACAGGACCCGTGGCCGTCGCGGCTAGCGGCCTGTTAAACGACTGGATACGCCGATGTAGCGGGTCGCCATAAGCCATAAATTGATGATTAAAAAGTCGCGCCGTAACTCTCGGTTTTTTACAAGCCCTTAATGAAAATACGATAAATCCTTTCATTAATTCCAAAACGTTTGCTGACAAAGCCGGGCAACCCTGCGCAACTCGCGCATCCCTCTCCTGCCTGTTTGCTCGATACTGCTTACAATTATTTGACGTAAGTTAATTGCTGCGTCGTTTTATGACTGCGCGAAGGAAAATTGCTCTTTTAGCGCGATGGAGAGGAGATACATACCTTAGATTCACGACGTGTACTCGCTGAAAGAAGACAATCGTGAGAAAGAAGCAAGGAAACTTGTTTATTCTACCACCTTTTCTTACAGCATTCTACCAAGTGTATTTGCAGAAGAGACTCGATCGCTGATGCCTTTCTAGCGTTTGTTTTTTTGTTTAACGTGTTCAAAACATATTTTGAAGATTATAATAAGGTTGTAGAAACGCATATTACCACCAGAACTTTTGTTTAAGTCTCCTTGCAGATATTGTTTTGTAATTCCTTTAAAAAATTGTCTCATCATACCGCTATAACTTGCGGAATATTTTTCTCCTCATGTGCTATGTCAGACTTGCACATCTCTTTTTAATGCATAATTAGTCATGTCAATCCTTAATTTTCTTTCATTTCGCTAAGACCCTCCAATAAAACCCTCACCATCAATCTTGGCTCGTCGATTCTTCGTTTCACACGAGGTCCACAAGCAGAAATATCTTCATTTTCAAGATTGAAAATTGATGGTGCTAAGCTATACCTTCATTTTCAGGAATCGATACTCTTGGGTTAAATGGGTCGTTAACGCTAATTTAAACCAAGCTGTTTATCTGGCGCTCGACTTCACCGCCCAACCGCTAGACAGGCACCGCCACCTATCCCTTCGAATAAACCACTTCTCCCTCCGCCACCCCCACTTTGATCCATATAAATAGAATATTCTTTAATTGAACTCGGCAGCCTGCCCCTCCCCTGTGCCCGCCCGCGGCTTTGCAGCCCAGAACTTCTGAAGAGGAAATTTGCGTTTCCCGCAGAGGTTCGGCGTTTTATATTCAGCAACTATTGGAGCTGTGCTTCTCTAAGTT
Organism: Gryllus bimaculatus; assembly: GCA_017312745.1. Taxonomy (NCBI): domain Eukaryota; kingdom Metazoa; phylum Arthropoda; class Insecta; order Orthoptera; family Gryllidae; genus Gryllus; species Gryllus bimaculatus. The sequence goes on from BOPP01000020.1 coordinate 4,080,296, forward strand.
GTGACTGTCATAAGAGGATCCAGTATAGATTTAAACTAAATTTCTTCCCTTTTCCGTTTGGAGTGAAGAGAGAAACACGGGCTCCGGGGCGAGCGCCTCGGGGTCGAGTTTTGTTTGATGTGAATTGCGGTGGGACCCTCACTTGAATTATGGTCGTAGAGCGTCTAGACTTGGGAAATTGCTGCTTTTCAGCAGCCCTGGCCCGCCTCTGATTAAGGTTACTTCTCAAGTTTAGTTCCCTTTCCTAGCGCGTGTTCGGCAACGAACGCCCGTGCATGGCTGATCTGCGCGCGTTGCTCCCGGGTCGTTTGTTTGGAAGCAATCGGGGATTCGGCAACGAGTTAGTTGTGTGCCAGTTTTTCTCTTGCGTCTCGTTGAATTGACACAAGCAAGGAAAACGGATGCTCGCCGACCGTATGTACTATCATTCAATAGAGAGAAAACTAGGATGTTTTACCGGCCACCGCCGATGGCAAGAGGTATCAATTTATCTTCTGACGTTGAAAGCCAAAATTTACAAATGAAACTTTTGTTCTAGATTTAAGTCGATGAATGTTATTTGAAATTTGTATAAAAAAGGGTTTCAGACGTTTGAAGTTACATATACATTACAAGATAGATATTTTTAATGTTTTAATTATACTTTTTTGAGTGGCTTAATGTTCTTCTCAGATGTTTTTTTCTTTCTTCGTTGTTTTACATCTTCAAATAAGTGCTTTGACTTAAATGTTGTTGGGTCTTAAAAACATATTTTTGTTTATATTAATTCGGTTATATTTTGTTGGACTTAACTCAACATAGGTAATTCGTTATACCACGTTTATAACATGTTATAATTAAAGTAACATATTTTACTTGTTTATTTACATGTGTTTCCAACTCAAAACACCGTTGCTCATACCCAGAGCAGGATTCCTTGACTTCAAAAATCCTTCACATCATCCCTCGTATGTAACTATCTATCCTCCGTTCTTGCTTTGAATAAATCACCGGCAAAGCGCGACTATCCAATAACAAACGCCTCCCCATATATCTCTCCTGCGACGTCGCCCGAGCCACCACTACAAAATTACCGCACACCACGAACCTAGATGAGGGGGGAATATTATCTAGCCGCCGACACTAATCCGAGGGTGCTCGTCAAAGTGCATAAGGACCGTGTTGGCAGGCACAGGGCATTAGTATTGTCGCGAGGTGACGCGGCAGGGTGAGGGCCTGAAGTGAGCCCGTAGCAGCGGGCGGGCGCGCGGTCTACCCGGCTGCGGCCGCCAGGAAGCCGCTGGCGTCGCCTGGCGGCCGCTGCTTCGGGAATAGGTTAATCCGTCAGTACAAAGTAGTGCGTGGAGCCCCGAGTGGGCTTGCAGGCTGGGCTCCCGGCAGCGCCGCCCGCCGGCCGCCTAATCTTCCGCTGCCTCGTGCGCCGGCCCGGGCGGGGACGCCGATCCAATCCCGCACAATAATCCCCGCGGCGCACCGGTCGCGAGACGCTGCCGCCCCGGAGTACGACGCCACACCGGAAAGGCATAGTATGGCTTGCCTTCGGCGTCGCCCGCATCGCCGCCGGCACACGGCTACGTGCAAATTAATGTTGCCCCTCCAAAAGTGCCAACCCGAGTTGATTGCGCCGACACTGAACTCGCGCATAATGCTCAAATTTCAACGTGTATTACTGTTAGGATGGATTTGGCTTTTAAATGCATAAATGCATTAATTTCTGTACTGACACAAAATTACATGACAAATAAATTCATTATGATTTTTGATTAATATGTTTTATTTTTAATTTTTTGCTGTCGTTTCTTCGCTATTTTTCTTTTTAAAGAGATAAATTTTTTTAAATAAAACGGCTATTTTTAGAATCATTTATTGTAACAAAATGTTATGATATCTAATGTGTGTGTAGTCGAAATTGTTATTATGTCTGATGCAAAGCAGAAAAATTATTTACGGCTTGTCCTCACTGTATTACAATATATACAGTTTTGGGGTAGATTATTTAAAAATTTACATACATCATTACAAAAATGGACCCAAATATTATTCCAAAGAAGAGTTAGCCAAAAAGTACATTTTCAAGCGGAAAAAAAACCCTCAATTTAAACAACTTTTAAGTGAGGTTTGGAAATGTTCAGATACCACAAACGATCATTCATATCATCCTTGTTATTGTATGCGCTGCTTGCTAATGGAATTATTTATAGTTGCTCAGGGATGCATTTACATACTTATTGACTGTGAAAATTCCGTTTTTCAGGATACACAAAAATGTTAACCCAGAAACGCAAAACGGTTGACGCAGCAAAAAAGGAAAAACAGTCCGCAGGAGCCATTTTCTTCGCTGCGCTGATCGGCAGCCAAACCCATCTTGAGGCGCACTCTTATCTCTTTAGCGGAGCTGGGAATTATTTATGAAGCCGTCACATGAAACTCTCCGCCGGGCTGCCCGAATGGCGAATGAATTCGCGGATGTTTCTATTACGCGCGTCAGAGCTCGTGAATGCGGCCATTCACCCAGCGCCTGATGCCGGCTTATTGATCGAGGAGGCTTCGCGCATGCGTCGCATTTCTAATGCTCAAGGATTGCTAAATTATGGGGGCAGCGGAGGACCCGCGCGTGGAGCGCGCCCCTGAAAAAAAAATCCCGGTGGCGTCCTGAAAGGAAAAGCATTTGAGGAGCACCGGGGCAGCGTGAATCCCACAGGCGGGGGCTAGGGCGGTGAGGGCGGCGAGCGGCGGAGGCGGCGGAGGGCGGCGGAGGGCGGCGGAGGGCGGCGGAGGGCGCGGAGGCGGCGGAGGGCGGCGGAGGGCGCGCTGAGGGCGGGGAGAGCGCAGCGCTCTCCCGGTCGCAGGAATGAAACGCCGCCGTGGGACGACAATTTTCATCACCTTCATACTGTGTTTAGCTCGCTCCTCCGGGCTAAACCGTTTGGATTATGCCAATATTTCTACAGCACATGCACTATCCCGCCCTTTCCCCTTTGCCGTCGCCGAACGCGCTCGGTCCTGCTCCGGCGCGCCCCCGCTCCCCGCCCCGGGCTGCGCAGCCCCGACCCCGCGACCGCGCCCGCAGCCTCCCCGGGCTCTACCTGCCTCTTCCTCTCCCTCAGCCGACTCCCCTGCTCCCCGTTCTCAATCCTTTTTCCGTGCGTTAGAAGTTCCCTCTCCGCCTCTTTCTTCCTGCTTCATCCCCTCCACTACCTCTCCCCGCCTCTTCTTCCTGTCCGCGGCCTCTCTTCGCAAGTGCCTCTACCAACAGCTCCGGCCGTCTCGGCGGCTCGTCGCCGGCGCTGCCTGCGCCCGCGGTGCTGCTGCGGGCGTTTTAAATTCAATCCCGGCCCGATTCCGCATTCTCTGTTTGTTCTGCTCTCCAAACTTCGCTTGATTGTTAACATCTTTCTGACGTTAGAATGTTAGTGTTTGGAGGCGGAAACGAAGTATACACTACTGTGTATTGTCGGATGTTACGGAATCGACGAATAATCTTGTCTTCATATTGTTTTTGCAATTGCGATTCAGATACTATGTTAGAATGACGAAAAAATAGTTTGAGTTTTGGTATTCAATTAACTAACTATACGGATCACTTATACTTTTTCAGTGAATAATTTTCTGAGCAAATGGTTAGAGCTACAATTATTAGAATTTATAGAAGTAAAACAGAGTGAGAAAAACCTTATTACGTTTTATAACAATATCATTTGAAAGCATTAATTGCAAACACAGAATTTTAAAGATTAAAATATAGAATGACTGCCGGGAACCCACATTATTTCATTAATTTATGACTTATTAAACAATATATATTTTGCTTTCTTGTTTTCATCTCTCAATCACCACTCATGTTTTGAAATTAGAATAGAACTTAGATAACTTTTATGCTTTAAATTGTTCCGAACCGTCTTCAAAACAGTGCGTTATTCCAACCATCTGGGTTGAATATGAATTGGACTCTTTCTACCTTTGACCTCTCCGCTTCCACAACTGGTCTGGAGGCCCTTCGCTGGTCGGCGAAGAACAGCTTCAGAAAATGATCTATTGAAATATCACCGGACGCGGGACGATGCCCAATCTCGCAGCTAATTATTCTCGGTCTGCTAGTGATAATTCCGCAGGAAATAATTTTGACGCCTCCGTGAGCCCCGCCATCTCACGGCGCCCACGCTCTTGAATCTTCCCCTTTATTCCGAAACTCTATTCACGGAGCCCGTGTTTTCATATGCAAATGAATTCGCGACCAAGTCTTAAAATTGAGCGGAAAGAAAAGAGAGTAGCAAAGCGCGCCGTGGGCGAGAGGAGGTGGCGGCGGTCCCTCCAAAGGCCTCGCGATGCATTTATGATGCGCTCGGATCTCAGCCTAATATATGGGGGCTGCGTTGTGACGAAGCCCCTGCGCCTGTGCCGCCCGCCGCTGTTGTCGACGCTGCCTCATCCTGTGCCACTACGGCTCGGCGGTAAAGTCACGGCGCAGGATGAAAAAGGCACCCTAACCCAAACTGGAGCGTTCTTTACAATAACAATCAACGGGTGTGTAGAACTTCAAAATGTGTACTTAATATAAGTAATTTCTTGCAGAATGCTGCACCGCAAGTTTTGCATATCAGGTAATTGGTCATTCTATCAATTGAGTGCGTCTTTTAGAACATTTCATAAAATATTTAATGACTGAAGAATTTTCATTTTCTGCGTGGTCACAATCAAGCGTGTCAGCAATATATAATCGGTCATGTAATATCATATTTACTTATAACAAGTAGATAATAAATATGTTTATTTATTCACGCCGTAATAATAACTGCGGTAGAATACTATTTTAGCCTGTATACAATCGGAAAAAATAGCATTCAGTTATCGAGTCCATCAGTAATTGATTCGTCCAGTAGTTATTCGCAAGCAAAATAAATAAAACATTAGTTGTATTGTAATGAAGAGATAATTTGTTTTCGAGTATTACTTGTATTGGGTGAGTTTTATACTTATGTATACTGCAAATAGTCTTTGCATGCCGAATTTAAATTGGAAGCACACACGCGGGGTGCACATATGATCGTAAATACACATTCTTATATAAATGTAAAATTAAATGCGGAAAAAATATCTTGTAAAATATCATACTACATTATTCCTCTCCTCGCCAGCTTCTAATGGCGATGCAGCGATGCAGCACTGCAACCTGGGAGTAGCGAGAGCGGATGCAGGACCCTACACCGTTTTACTGGTCGTGCAGCCTGTCCATGCACGCTAATCGCATTATGGACGAATGAATTAATTTAATTAATAAATCCATAGATGAATTAAGCCTACGGACTCTCTAGTAGTGTGGAGGTGGAAGCCATACGCGTATTGTAATGAGTATCAGTTTTTGAATTCATTATCAGTTTTAAATATGTAAAATGCATTAATTAGTTTTACCGAACAAATGCTGTTTGCGAGAGAGTGAATGCAGTCCGTCGGAGTCTATTCACAGCAGGGCCGTGCGATACTGTTGCCCTTTTCATGGCTGCGAGCTCTAAAAGCTTTTAATCCCGTCGGTTTGCATTTTCGAAAAAGTTTCCCCTCCCCCACGCTCCAATGACGACAGTGGTAATCTCATGGGAATATCTGCGTGCACTTCTCGCGCGTACTACAGCCACCACTGTTCGGTAGTTATTTTCCCTCTTTAATCATTGCCGTAATTATGTAGCGCCAAAGAGAGCTTAATGTGTTGCGATAGATTTCAACAAATTCGAAATCGTATCTATCAACATGTGCAGTCCTTTTGTGAAAGGGAACAATTTCGTCTGCGAATCATACGCAGTTTTAGATCAACATTGCAGATACTAAAATGCGAAGGGTGTGTGTCGTCGTTTAATTTTTCCCTACATAAATGCGTTCGCATGTGTTCTCTAAATACACGTGAACAAAACAACATGCATATACAGTCGATTACATATTTCAATAAATATTTCATTTTATAACATGAAAAGCGTATGGAAACACAAATGAAAACGAACCTCTATTTTCCTTCGAGCGACATATGTAGTTATTCTGAATGTTGAGATTTTTGTTTTTATTTTAGTTGAATTAGTACTGTCAAAGAGTTTGTTTCAGCTCACTTCTCCATTACTTGTTAGAATTCTCGAAGGCATTTACATAATGGAAAAACTAATATTTTAATATTATAATTTACCATTCGTATCTACCCATCCATTTTGTCAGAATCTTTAGATCAATTATTTCAACTTCTGTATTTACTTCCTTGTTTACCACAGTTTATACTCGAACTCACTCACCTTCTCTATTGAATTCTGCTAAGTGTTTTCTTTTCGTTGTAATTTTCTTTCATTTTCTCGTCTCATAAATCAACGTATTTGTTTTCCAGAAGGCCATATCAGGTGCATTACTCTCTTGCGAATGGTTTGAATTTCTCACGCGACGCTGTAGGCAACAACTGTCGCGGATCGCACAAAACAACCCGTTCCCAACTTCCTGGCGAGCGCACCGGGCGCGGAACTTTCATTTAGGGCGGAGCTCTTTCCCAATTGCCAAGTCAGCGCGGGCTGGGCCGAGGCGGGCGATCGCAATACGTTCCCGCAGCCCAGCCGACGCCCACTGCCAACCAGCACGCGGCTACGACGTCGCCGTTGCCACCGGACGCGCATTTCTCTCACGAACCGCGCTCCGAATTTATGTCCGGCTGGGGCAGCGGGCGGGGGCGCGGCGACGGAACGGCCCCCCAAGTAGCTTCGTCGAAGTCGACGCGGGGGTGGAGGCGGCGGGCAGTGGGGCGGGGATGCCGGTCAATAGGAGAGAGCCGGTAGCGCCGCCGCCATTAGCGCGGCGCCTGTAGTTGACAGTCACACTGTTGGCAGGCGCGGGGGTGCCGGTGGCGAGGGCGGGGCGGCCACGGATCCCACGCGGGGGCTCCCGAGAACAAGGAGGGTACGTCATCGACATGGCGGCCGCCGCCGTAATGTGCAGCAGCTGCTGGCTTGGCGGCGGAGGCGGCGCAAGCGGCCCGCCCAGGCCGTAACCCGCCCGGCCTCACCCCTCCTCCTCCTCGCCATCCCCGGCCCCGCTAAGCGCGCCGTCTGTGCTGCTCCCTGCCTCCTCCAGCGCCCCGGCGCTTTTGCTGGAGTCCCCGCCGCCGCCGCGCGCCCGTCCAGCTGCTAGAGCGTCAACGCTTTGTGGCTCCAAAGGTCATTAGTTCGACGCCCGCCGGAGCGGTTCTCGGGAAATGACCGCGTGCTCTCAGCTGGGGCTGCTCCTCCATCCAAGGCCTCGGCGCGGCCTCCCGCCCCGCCGCCTCCGTCGCCGCCCCGGCTCCGCCCCCGCCGCCGAGGAGGCGTCAGCGCCCCGCGGCCACGTCGCGCCGCCGCCTTCGTACCCCCCCCCCAGCCGCGTCCTGCGTCGGTCGCCCTCGGCGTCCTCGTTCGAAACCCACCCACACCGAGCGGCGGTTGCGAGGTCAAAGTGTTCGTTCACATCTGTGTCCGGTCGCAACCGGAGGAGAATAACCCATTAAAGAAGACGACTACACGCATCTTAGAAGGCTCGGTCGAGATGAGTGCGAGCTTGGGCTTGGTTTGAAGGGAACATTCCCTTAACTTGTGGACTGAAATAATTATTGTCTAATCTTTATTAGTGCGTTTTGAAAGAGCGTTTATGACTTCACTTAGGATTGCTATTGGAATTCAAGGTTACATTGCAATAATAACTTTTATATTTGAAAATAACCCAGTTTTCTCTTCGTTGTAAAAAATGATTACAAGTATTTGAAATGTTTTCTAGAGTAGTGGGGAAACTTAATATATCTTTACATAACGAACTATGTTCCTAGATTTCTTATTCTCTGAACGTAGTTGTTTGGTCTGTTTTATTTTTATTAACCTCCTGATATGGGCGAGCCTTTGTGGCACTACACCTTTCTTTCACAAATCAAATTAGAAGTGTTGGGGGAGTATTTTGCATTGCCCTTAGGGGTATTTATGGGTGTGATAAATAGTTACATTTTCTTTTAGATCTACACTTTAAACAAAAGTCTGAAATATAATATGTTAACTTCTGTATTATTAAAATTATATCATTGTGAAATCGAGTATTTTAAATTTAAGTGTAAGGCATTGCTTTGGGAATTTTGTAAAGAATGTCTAACATTGTCGTATGTAGAAAAGTGGAGAATGGGAGAAAAAAGTGTAAGAAAAGACCGGTTTGGTGGCGTTATGGAAGCAACTATTTAGGAGTGGGTTAGATCTAGTACTATCAGTATTAATTATATTTTAAAGAAAGAAGGAAGTGTAGTTAAATTCCATAAATTTGTGGGTATGGGTATGTGTATGAGTATGACGGTATTAATTTTGTGCCTTCATTTTTTGTAGTATCGTTCATTTTTTAATTATGATTTTGTTCTAAATAATAAGAGCATTCTTGATCATTTGTCGGAGAGTAAACATTAAGATAATCATATCGAGCACAGTCAAGAACAAAGAATGGCCTTTATAAAGGTGAGTTAATTGTGTAAATGCATATTGCTTGGTACAAAATTATAGCACATATTTACATGTTTTGTTCAATCCTCATTGAAAAAACAATGAGACTTCTGTAAAGTATAATTTTAGCATGTACATTAGCTCATACACCAATGCTTACTATGCATATACATATATTAACATGTTCCTGAAAAAATGGTGCGTTGACCGACTCGAGTTACAGTTTCGAAATACTCTTAAAGTGTTCTTCAGTATTCCCACTTTAACGGGAGTCATGTAATTTGCGATAAAAACATCAACCAAATTTCCAGAAGTGTAAAATTTTACATGAAACCAATTCATTGCCTGAAACTAGAATATTCACAGTAGTCTAAAAGTGGATACGTGAACACAACTTTACATTTTAAATTTGAAATGTATTTCTAATGCGCGTAGTTCCGCAAGTGTGATGTGGAAAACGCACATCATGAAACACGTCTTTACGCCCAAATGCATCAGCCTACTGCCAACGCTGCCCGTCCGGTTTGGCCATAATATGAACGTTGTCTTCCTTTACGCGGAGGGAGACTCAGGAAAACAAATATTGGTTGTAACGTTGGCAGCCCTGCACGCCACCCACGAGCGGAACGAGGCCGGAAGGCGCCCGGAATGATCAATTTCTATACTGAACAAATATTTGTGTATTCGCAATATATATATAGAATATCAGTGATCCAATTTGTAATATTTTGATAAATATATTTACATACTGTGCAAACACAGAAGCTCGGTCTGCTCCATAGATAGAACGAAGCAAAATATTGAATTGAGTTTACATTATCCAGTGTATTGAAGCCTGACCGGAAGGCTTTCTATATTGGAGAATTCACTGTTCATTGGTGGAAAGAGTTTTTTTTTTATTCGACGCAAGTAGATATCGGGAAGTGACGTCGAACCGAGATAAATCAGAAGAGAACGGTGCCGAGGTGTATCCTTTCCGCACCATGCGTGAAGCGTAGATGCAGTTATTTTGTGCCAATGTAATTTGAATGACAATGCATGCCATGCATACTATCAGGCCAAGCGATGCATACCTTCGATCGGCCTCAATCATATAAATTGAAATTGGTATTTTTATTAAACTCGCTTGTCTGGTTGAGAAACATATTTCCATGAAATGCCTACGGCAATTTATTCATATTCTTTGAACAACGATAATCATTCCTATTCAAAATAATGCGCTTTTGCTTTGTTCACAGCGTCTCGCGTTTTGTTGCTCGCTTCTCGTTCTCGATATGCAGGATGTGATAGGGATTCTGTAACATGAAAGAGATCATTCATATTTTTATTGTAGATTTTAAATTTATGTATAATAAAAATGGTGTACTTTATGAAATCGCATGTTTTGTTGAAATAATGCTGTGGGTGCATAAAGCACTATTTCTCATTGCCCATTTTCCAATCTCAAAAAACGTTAAATGTCCCCTAATTAGAATTGACAATGAAAAATAATGTGTTGTTTTAACTGCAAATATGTTTTGTATATTCAAAACTATAGTGAACCTATATCAAAACATGTATTCTACATTATTTATATAACGGATACATTTTTTATTATACATTTTAAATGTTTTAGAGATGATATGGACATTCCAAGTACCTGTGAACAAGTCTACTAATTATAATCATGTAATGAGCTTTAGTCAAATATTTATGCACTCTAGACTGAATTAACTATTTCTTTATTATTAAAATATGAATGTCACTTCATTATGCACCGGCGTAGGTGGCTAAGAGCATCAATATATGTCACCAATATATAGTGAAGAGAAGTCTGAAGGTTGTAGTCTCGACTGTGGCAGCATTTTCGACACTAACTACACAGCTAGGTCGCGTTCAGCCGCTGTGGGGAGAAGAATGACAGCGGTCGGCAGCTCTGTTCTATGGTGGTCCGTGGTTTCTCAAATCAACAACAGGAAAATGCCGGAGTAGTATCCCAGTGAACAGACCAATGACCTCGCGCAATATTTCTTGACTCTTCCTTGTCCTGGTCTTACCCTTACTTACACACACTTTAAAATTACATGCATGACAGTTCCATACAAGTGGAGGGACCAGATCTTGTCTATCCTGGGGTGGAGACCTGCTGGTGGTGGTACCTGGTTGGTGAGCATGCGGAGAACATGTGAGGAGAATGTGGAAGATCGTGTGTGTGAGAGATAAGAATTGGGTGAATTTCAAAGAAAAAGAAAATGTATGAGTAATTGTAATTTAGCTCGACTGGTGTTTTTTCCTATTCACGCGAGAATGTAAACAATGAGCAGAAAAGTTAAATCAAGGGAAAATTAAATTGACGCGTTAAGAGGCAAATCAGTCAGTCCTACAGTGCTTCTGTATTACTATATTGCAATTCAGATTCTGGCGTGAATTTGGGATTCATTATGGAGCTATTTCTACTTTCAATACAGTGATATAAGAAGTGTGAGATGCCAGAATGAGTGTAGATAACGTTTACTTATTTCGGAATTATTATTTTTCTAAATTATTTGTACAATATTTTTTGAATGAACAACCATAGTCAGTGTAAATATAATTTTTGGTTTCGTTGCCTTTTTCTCATACCAATAGTGAAATTAGTTTTCCAATTATTTTTCTTCTTATATTCTTAGTACTAAGGTCCAACATCAAGTAAAAACACTTCGTAAAACCCATAATAGATTATTTATTCTCAGAATTGAATGTTGTCTTAAACGGAGATAAATTGATTATACTATTTGTTAATGAGATAGACTTCTTGCTTTTACGTTGTTCATATTTGAAAATCCACCAACTCACTGAAGATCATTTGCAATATGCAGAGTTTTGTAGTAATTGAAGGTAGAATTGAGATGAAATGGAAGATACATTTGGCAGAAAGAAAATATACAAGAAATGAAATAGAATAAATTAATGAAAATATCCGTTCTCTATAGCAAGAGAAAAACAAAGTAAGCAAACAAGCGAACCCTTTGTTGCTTCTAGTTCATTACAAAAATTCACAGTGAATGATAACGCGTACACATTGGCTTTCATGGGTGCAGTGGGCAGGGGAAGGGGCACCCTCTCCCCCCGGTGCGCGATTTCCTGCCTCCGAGCGAGGCAGCGGCGCTCACGCCCTCTCTAGTTGCTCTCGAGCGCCGCTCTCTTTAGGCTCTTTTTTCCTCCGGCGCCGCTCTCTTTTTTGCAAGCTCACGGAGCCCGGCCGAGGCGTCACTGCCTGCCCCGCCCGGCCGTCGGCGGGCGAGTAGGCGGGAGGGCGTTGGACCCCGTCGCTAGTGTATGCCTTTGCGTGCGGTTTTCTGTATGAGCTGCCCGTAAGATAGGGAGAAAAGGGGAGACAAAAAGCAAACTGAAATATGACTCTCGCGGAATTACAGACATATTAAATGTAGTCCCTTTGAAAAGTGCTGCACACGGGTTACAGTTGAAAAATAGCGACATACTGCAGAACGAGACAGAAGTCCCGAGGAGCAAAAGAGAAAAAAAAATTTCATAAAAAAGAGAGAAGAGAAAAGGGCACAGTAGTGAGTTAAAGGCGGAAATTACATTGGGTTTCGCTGTGTTTGTTCTTACGCGGTGGTAAAAAAATAATTATCCTGAAGAACAAGGCGCAATTAGCAGAGAAAAGTAGCTCTCTTTGTGGAGGATTTCCTTTGATTTCGTTTTCATTTCATATAGATTAATTTTGCTTAATTAAATCATTTTTAATACCCCGTTCCATGTGGAGGATGATGCAGGAATACCCCCTCGCGTAGTCGCTCCTGACTTGCGAGTCAAATCGCACTCCACAGTGGCGGTTCCTTCTTCCACAGAGCCACGCAGCTCCTATCTGTCCCAGTTTCCTCTCCCTTAGAAAGACACGAAAATACTGCCCAGGAAAATTATGCACCCCGTCGGATCTCCCCCTCTTCCTTCTCTTCCCTTCCCTTCTCTCGAAACTTTTAAACACTTACAACTCCGCGACGCTAGCATATGTAGAGTTCTTATTTCTTTCTTGTTTCGCAGCCTTTTTGTTCGTCTTCGTCGCGAGGCGTTTTGGCGCGGCCGTTAACAGCCGCAGGGCCGCCAGCTTCAGTTTCAGGGCGAATCTCCTCCGTTGGTGGCGGTAATTCTCAACTTTTCCGCGTGTAATTTGCTTCTCGTCGGCTTCTTGGCTGGAACTTGGGAAGGAAAGACGAGAGTATTGAATACGGTTACTGCCTTTGACGAGCGCCTATTTGCACAGCGTTCAGAATAATTGATGTCGTCTTTGCTGAAATGTATATCGAGTTCGTGGAGGCTTTGTGAATCTGATTTTTCTGGTAGGGTTTGCATTTTTATGCAATGTTTTGCTTTTTCTTAAAGGGTGAACAAGAGGTAAAGTGTGAGGTGATGTTTTTAGGGTATTTGTGGTGCGATTCTATGTTTAAAGAATTTTAAATTCAACTTAGATTATTTTATTTTACAACTTTATCATTGTCATTGAATACGTTGTGTAGGTTCCAGACTATCCTTATTCAAGAAAACAGTGCAACTAGTTTATATGTTTTCATTATGTAGAAAACATTCATTTACGTCCCAATTACTATTCAACAGACTTTATTAGATTGCCCACAGTCTTCAGAGTTACGTATGTCTTATTCACTTTCAATTTGTATTTCCAAATTACTTAATGAAACATATCACATTTAATGTTCTCAAATTTCTAAAGGATATAAAGCTATTTGACGTATTATAAAGAATTGTATAAATGGTCGCTAATGACCTTGCAATTCACGCGACCAAAAATAAAGCTTATTAAAAAATGTATATTAATTTATTCTGGCAATAAAAATGATATCTTATTATGATAGAGTAAAAATGAATGTTTTTAAGAAATTCTGATTAATTCACGGAATGTCTTCTGAGAAAAGTCTTCAAAATTCTTATTTATTGTCCTGTTATAAAACTAAATGGGAATAGAAGTTCAAATGTGGATAAAGAAATCCTCTGCAAAGATAATGTGAACTTCCATTTCAAATACAAATAATACATTATTTAATGATATGATTTTACTATATACACGAGGCTTATAAATGGTGTGAATGACAATTTTCAGAAAACTTCTAACTAAAATGTGATATAATACAAGAGAATAATTAAGAATTAGAAGAATGTGGTACATTTGGTGAGGTTGTAATTGCAAGAATAATGTTAACGTAGTTGAAAATAACTAATCTCGGAGAACTCAGCATGACTTTCCAATTTACTCAGTTGTGAACCTTCAATGTATTCAGCGAGCAAGTATATATTCCTCATTTTTCAATATTACGGCATACGATTTGCCTTCCGTTATTCCCCGCTCGCTCGTATTTGCATTTTGTGAATAATGCCAATTATACTATTCATGCTCGAAGAACACGGATGCGATTCTGCCTCCAACAAACCGTGCAGCCTCCCCCTGCATCCCCCAACGCTTTAAGCGCCGGTTTACGGCACACGTGTTAATTTTGAGGGGGTGCTTCTTTTTAATTTTGTTTGCTCCATGGTTTCCTCTGCGTTTATTTAGCAAAGAAAAACATTTTAACGCCGTGCCCATGCTTGGTCTGTCCGGCCACGCGGTCTCGCTGGTCGCAGATGTTTTATATTAACAATTGCCCGCCGCCAGCGGTGGAGTCGTTTGCATAAAAAAGGAAACATATGTGCGCGCCGTGTTCTTTATTCTCAGGCGCGTAATTCCCGGCTTCTGTTGCCCGGCGCGGCTGGGTGGAGCGTCCTCGGAGACCTCTTCGGGCCTCAGCTGCGCTCCTGCAGTGCTTCCGGGTCGGTGTCACCGGCGTGCAAGTAGACGTCGAGTATTTCCAGAGCCTCCGCTTAGATCAATACGTTATGATGCTTATACAAATGCATGGAAATTATCATTTAACATTATGGGCCATTATTCATTTTATTATTATTATTATTATTATTATTATTATTATTATTATTATTATTGAATCCATATTCATCCAAATTTATGAGGCCTCATTACTATTTATACATGCTGGAAAAGTCAAAAAAATAAATACAATTAAAATGTGAATTCAAAACATTTCATATTTTTGTTAGTTCTATTAACAATTTCAGTAAAAAAATATACGAATTATAACAATGAAACATGGATAAAATATATTTTGAAAATTTTAAAAACAAAGTAATAGGAATCTACTTCTCAATTGTACACAAAGTATTCCAGAGAAATTCTGTCTCCTCAGAGTTATATAAGTAACTTTGCATAATACTTCTTCAAGGGGTAGTCTTCCTTATTCTGCGAACATGTTTCAAAGGCATAATAAGGATTATCTACAAGTGTGGTACAAACATTTATCTGTATCAACCCACAAGACTACGACGATCAAGATATTTTGGCTTGGTCGCATATTTCATTTCAATATTTCAACCATTTCATTTTGTGTGAAAAGCAAGCTAAAATAAAGAAAGGGTGTTGTTTCTTGGTGCCGATCATCCCTGTCCGAGTTATCTGCTGCGCCAGGTCACCCCAACGGCCTTCTCTCTGCAGTGGTGGTGGCGCGCCCGACAAGAGCTGGGCGGAGAGAGATGGGGCAAGGTGATGGC
>BOPP01000020.1:4095374-4119726 GCA_017312745.1 Gryllus bimaculatus
TCAAGAGCCAGGGGCCTGGAGGAACACTGGCGGCGACGGCCTGGAGGGGGGAGGGGCCGAGGTCGTCCGAGCAGAGAGGAGACGGCGATTCGAGGAGGAAGTGAGAGCTTTAAACTTCTGGTTGTTGGAATAGGATTTATTCAATTATTATAATTTTCAGATATGAGTTATTTTTACATTACGTATTACTTTTTTATTATTTTATGCATATTTCATAAGCATTCAAACGAAGCATTTTATTGGCTCAAGACAATTTCTTTCGGTGCTTCACACTTCGTATCACTGATTTCACCATCAGTATTGAAGTGTTGGAGAATACGATTATTATCATAGAAATAATTAAGTTGATTATATTAAAGGAATAGGTTTGAAGGTAAGGAACACTGAAGTTGGATTGTTAAAACCGGTGTGAGTAGGATGACAACCATGCAAAAGTGATGCGGAAAGTAAACAGGATGCAAAGAATCCACTTTTCACACTGTCGCAAAATGAAATGTCAGCAAACTTCGAGTTTCTTAAGATTTTATAGAGACCTTTTCGTGTACTATGATTTATTATGAAACCACGCCGATTCAATTACTTGCATTAAAAAAATGAATAGAAAATTCTGGCTAAAATTAATACAGACTACATCGTACACTTCACGGAACGTAAATTTGTTCAGCATCTGAAACATTGGATTGGTGCCGTTTTTTAAATTAATGTTATTTAATTTTATATTATCTAAGTATTTATCTATAGCATTAAGATGAGAATTGATATATTAGAATTATATCGGCGAATACAACATTGTTCGATGTTCAGGAGCTTCAAATTTGAAAGAGCAAGAAAAATGATTCTACGTTTCGGACATCGAATATTTTTTCTTAACATTAACAGTTGAATGACACTCTGCAAACGTCACAGAGTTCAGAAATAACGCTCTTTTATGCATGGAATGTTGAATTTATATTTTAAAAACAGTTTCACACAGTTAACTCAAAACCGGCAAAATGTGACATCGAACCTATTTGTTTGCTCCGATTGAATTGTAATGAACAGACAAACGTGTTCGATGCATGTAGGCTCTATCAATTATTATTTGTTTGCTCAAAGAATTTTTCAGGACGTGATATTTTAAACAGTGTAGTTTCGAATGTTTGTTCAAATTTCCTGTCGTCTCAAAGTGGTTAGTTTCTTATAACGTGTACGTAATACAGCCATTTACTCTTATAATCTGTGCGCACATCTCACACCTTACGGCCCATTTTGCACCCCCACCCAGAAGGACGCGGTTGCATCGCCTGCGGAATCTTATCAGAGGCCGCGACACGTGGACTCGCCCCAGACGCGAGGCCGCCGTCGAGATTCACCAGCGCTCCTTCGCATCCGCTCGCTTTGGCCCCCGCCCGCGCCTCTCGCTCGTCGTTTTTCTCCGCCGCCCACCGCCCGCTGCGCTCCGCTCCCCGGCTCTTGCCTCGCTTGCGCGCTTGCTCGCCCGCTCGCTCCCGCTTTAAACACTTAGCCGAATGAGAATTTCTCCGGGGAGAGACAAAGGTGCCTACTCGCGTGCCTCCGCGAAAGCGACGTGTTGGGTTCGCGAATGCGGCGGCTCTAGGAAGGGAAGGAGGGAGAAATGGTGATGGTGTCGACAGAAAGTAGGTGGCAAGGGCACGAGATCTGCGGCGTCGGCATTGCCAACGATGGCGATGTCATGGTCACGCTGCAACCGAGAATCGGGAGGTTGGAAGTGTCACACGAAGGGGCAACTTAGACAAGGTTTTAATGGGGTACTGACCAAGGAGTATGAGTGCGCGTTTATTGTTTTTTGGCGCGACATCTACTTAGGTCATTAGTATCAGAAGAGTAGTGCTTGTTACATCCTCGGAGGTGGCGGTGTTCCTTCTCCGCAGGTTCATGATACCCAAGGCCGACACAAATGTGTTTTACGGAGAATCCCCACTGTACTTATTTCCTTGCGCGGCACCGCCTTTACTGGGACAAGCTGTAGGGACAAGGTCCCGACTCGTCTTCTGGATGATTGAAAGTGGATCATATATTCATGAAGATAGATTTCAAATTTATGAATAGTTTAAAGTTTACAAATACTTCTTTAAAGATATTATTGTAAAGAAATGAAGTAGAAATAGAATACAAAGCTATCCAATCATCAGGTCTTTAAAACATAC
Source organism: Gryllus bimaculatus (assembly GCA_017312745.1). NCBI lineage: Eukaryota > Metazoa > Arthropoda > Insecta > Orthoptera > Gryllidae > Gryllus > Gryllus bimaculatus. The sequence continues at coordinate 4,097,543 of BOPP01000020.1, forward strand.
TTTGAAACATATTAGAAATTTACAACATCTTCAAATTATGTTCAGTGAAAGATGAAACGATATGGGCAACTTAAGTTAAAAATGCAGTTTGGTGTTAGCACTCAACCTCGTCGCCAGACTTATCTTTCAAGTTTTCGAAGTGCGAGGAAAAAGGAACGTGCTGCCTTATCTGAAGCGCTCTTCCACTACAGTGATACATGATGTCCATGATTACAGCTGTACGACGATCGTTGTTTCTTAACGTACCGGAATATCGCAACTCACAGCTCGTGAATTCGTTATTATGTTTTTCTTCTGATATTTTGCGTGGTATCATGTTCTTCCTCGAAGCGATGCTAACACTCCGTTGGATTATCTTTCTTTTTAGCGCCATATTCGGAGTTTGCGAAGCACGATAGAAAAAGACGGTTGGGTAAGTCGTCCATTTTGATGTTGTACTTTCTGCATAATGTCATTGAAGTCCTTTTTGCTTATACTAATTTAAAAATGTGTTTGTTATATTGTAGAACAAAATTTTAAATCTTTGAAGGTAGTAAATCAATAAACTATAAGTATTGACAGAAGTAATTTGAACTTAACTGTAAGTATATGTATTAACTTCTCTGAAGATCAAGAGATGTCAAATTTAAAGTTTATTGCCAACTAAAGACATATTTATTATCAAATTATACCAATGAAACGTCTATTTTCAAATTTGAAGATTACTTGAATAAAGATCAATCAAAGACGAATGTCACATGCAACAAGAACACAAAAATGTACGCAGTTATAGAAAATCGCGAGGAAACCTGCTTTTTAAAACAATTTTTCCTTCGGGATTGCTTATAGCATGCACTCTATTTTAAAACTAGTCGTGCTACAACAACACAATCTTTCTCGCACTCTACGTTACGTAATATTGAAATATTGCAAATTCTGTCCTACTAGCTTATGAGCTATAACTTAAAAATATTCAATTCAACAAATTCAAGCGAAGAACTCAAACGATGCGTCCCTCGTTCATATCTGTATTTATTTATATTTCCATGAAAAGTAATCATGTCTTACTTTTATAAATGAAACGGATATGAATAAATTTAAATGTAAATATTTTCAAGTATTTGTAGCATTTACCCAGTACATAAAAGCAAGAATAAAATCACACAAGCCTGCATTGATTACATTGAAGTGAACATTCATTTTTGAATATGCAATAAACAGCCATCAAAACGTCTTAAAGTAAACAGGTGTGCTTATTAGTTCTAACTTAAATGTATTACTTTCCTTTTATAAGAATGTGTTTCTTGTAGATACTTCATTCATTACTTTATGATGGTACAAAATAAACAAAACATAACAGGATTATTAAAAAATATCCTACAAACAGTCTCGAGGGCTTCAAAATTCGCTTGAATATGATTTGAATATACCTTTTAGGGATACATCTTACTCAGATCCATGTAATTTTACTCTTGCAGTCATTTATTCCTCAGTGTGCACTATTCTGGTTTAAATGAAAAGTTTGGAGAGAACGGTTTCACAATTTGCTCGATTCTTTCCAGTGCGTAAATTTCGTTAAAAACAAGTAAAACAACTCTTTATGTGTTCTTTAAATTTCATGTTCATTATAAGCAGAGTCAGGTATTACGTAAATATGTACTGATAATGATTGAATACTTCACATTACGAAATACTTATTTAGTAAAAACGGATAAAGAGAAAATTTACATCTCGCGTGGAATGGACACCAACTGCTCGTGACTTGTGCTCCTGGGTTTGAAGACGTCATTCGAGGACGCGCGTTTGGAGCTTCGGCGCCCGGCAGCGAGCGGCGCGTCGCACGCAACGTGCGAGGCCAGGAACGGCGGGGACGAGGACGGAGACGAGAATGGGGACGGGCGGGGGCGGACTCTGCGCTCGCCGTAATAGGCGCCCTCCCCGCGTAGCCCACCTTGCCCCACCCTGCCGGGCGACAGGGGCGCTCCCGGCGGCAGAATTCGCCGCCTGGCGCTCCCCTTCGCCCGCCGCCATCGCCCTAAGCTGCGATCCCGCCTCCGCCGCCACCGCCACCAAAGCCCCCGAGCCTAAGCCAAGGCAATTCTGTTAGCTGCGCGCGCGGGCAGGTGCCAGCCTGCCGACACCTCCGCCGAAGCGCGGTACAGTCCCTGCCGCCATGCAGCAGGTCCCCCCTTCCCCCTATCCTCCCCCCGCGCTCCCGCAGGGAGCCGAACAAAGGCGAACTCCCAACGTGAAAGTATGTTCACTTGGCCTCAATTCGTGTATATTGGCCATTGTTAACACATGAATAATACACATAGTGTTACTAGCACATCGTTGTATGTGTGATTATCAATTTGGAAAAGGTCACACTCTACTTTTGTTGTGAAATGGTGAAGCAAAAAGAATAAAATAAATATATTGTGTGCTCATTGCTAATAAAGTTCTCTATAAATAGCTTCTTCAGACAAGTAAGAGCGCGTCATCGTGTCCAATTTAACAGTTTCATTAACATTAGTACTGTCTAATGGTCTGTAGGTGGATTATCAGTTTTCATGGCAATGGAAAGGGAAGAGTTAAGTTTCAATCAAGTAGAATTCAATCCAGTTCAATCCAATTCAGTTCAATCCAATCCAATTCAATCCAGTAGAATTGCTTTACTTCAATAAATATTTACTATTTAACGACGTATGATATTTTTGTACATTAGAACGCACGGAATACAATCAGCAATTGTCCGAAGATGACAGTAATAATAAGTTGAAGTTCATTTGAATAATTCGGAAAAACTCATCCTGGAACATTATGTGGATAAATATTATTCATAAAAGGAGAAACATACTCCCTTTAAGATGTTGGGCCAGAATCTTGAACAAAATATTCTCCAAAATGGTTCCAATTATATTGAGAGAACTTTGTTCTCAGAAAGAGTGATACCGTGAAATGTAGGAAGTTTTAAAATAATGATTTTCTCAAAAACAGCTCCAACAATTTTCCTTAAATTTGTTCTCATTATGTACCAGGAAAGGACCATAGAAAATAATTACTAGTTCCATGTTCGACGAACTGTATTTTCAACTCTGTATTTTTTAAATTGCAAAAAAATAACAGAGCAAACATATAACATTTGTGCTAAATATTTTTTAAAAGGAGAAGTGTTCTAAAAGTACATACGTAAAGTCATGTATTTTTTTCAAAAAACGAGTAGTTTTTGCATAATTTATTTCTAATGTTAATGCAATTTACATTTTTCTCAACGACAGCTCCAAATTTTTTCCACCGATTGATCAAATGACGCTTAAGAACGGCGTAAGTATATTTTTTCTGAACTCTCTGAGTTTATGAAAAATCGCAAAAGTTATAAATAATGCCAGTAATTATGTGACCTTGCAGCATCACTAAATTTAATTTGTACAATCCTTAAAAATGATTTTTGAAACTAATTGTAATATCCGTTTGTTAATAAAATGAATTACTATTAAAGAACATAATAAAATAGTAGCTGGAGGCTTAGTGAGAAATAAGATATTCAAAACACAATTTATTTTTATATTAGCAACTGTACTATGGACGGATGGCTGCCGTTATGTTACGTTTATGGTAAATTTCATCTTAAAATAAAATTATTAGTATAGTTTTTTATGATGTCTTTTATTTTGAAATAATGTAATGTAACACCTTTTCTGTATTTTAAGTTCTGTACACGTAAATATGGAAATGGCATCGGTTTATTCTTTGTTCCACATTGATATTCCCCTGTGATAGAACAGTTACATTTGGAGTGTATCACCGTTTACTAACATTGCCATCCGCACTAGAAATAGATTAAATTTTACTGTGACATTTCTAACGGTCGTTGTCAAACATATTGAAATGCTGCAACATGCTAAGTACTGTTTTATGTGAGCTGCATGTAAACATTTTTATATTGAATTGTTTTTTATTTTGATACATATATTACACGTTTTATGCGTCCGTCATCGAGCAGTATTAAATGTCGTTTCGTGCTGCATTTTCCTGGGATTGAAAGCAGCGTTTTTGTGGAATGCGAATATGACCACCATTGAAATATCTGTTTGCCTGAGCCCTAACTGTGAACAACCCATTAATACGGTATGAGTGATGAAGACAGTTGACAACCATTTAGAATCAAACATAAATGGACATGATGAAAAAATGTAGTTAACTTTAATAAGATTCAAGTCTTTATTTGTTTTTATAATCAGAATTTGAATTGTTATTAGAAGAAGTATTTAATGCGTACTATTTATTATTCCTTAAAATGTTGATAATTACTAGCAGAATAATTATAATATAGACCCGACGTTCCCCAGGCATTTATCAGTCATTTATTAGCCAGCAACATAATGAATTCTACAATACTTGTAGAGTACATTTAGCAGGAAATGTTTATGAAATTGTAGTAATTTCTAGACATTTTTGAGATATTTGCGAAAAACACTGAAAATGTTTTCACTTAATATAATCTTTAAAGACTGAGAAACGGAGACGTTAGTAGTTAGCATATAAACAGTATATTACGGCTTGTTTTGAAGTTCACCATAACAAAATTCAATGAAGAGAAAAATTAAATATTAGAAACAAACCACGTCCATCAACATACTTTACCTTTCAGTCTAAAAACCCTTCGATTAGCCCAGGTAAACCGGCAGCCAGCCAAAAAATTGTTTAAAAAATTGAATCCGTTTTTATATGATGAATATAATATTATTAGTAAAATACTTGAATTCGAAATAGTATTATTATTTTTCCTCCCTAAAAGAATATAAAAGTGTTGGAACTATCTCAACAATACGATCTCAAATCTTGGGAGGTAAAAACTTACTTAAGTTTCCTTGGAGCTATAACGTCGTACATACGTCAAGATTAAAATTTACAAGTACCTTTCCACAGACAGTTTTGACGCTGGTCGCGAGGAGATACATTCAATTTTGTACCCTATAAATCTCTATATGGATGAATGGAAGAACGTTTTGAGCATAACTCTGTAAGATTAGAAGCTATTGATCTGAAAGTTGGTAAATACAAAAACGTCAATAGTATTAATAAGTCGTTCCGGAAATCATTAAGGTATTTTAATTTTTTGCGGGTAGGGTATTCTACATGAAGTCACGGGACACTTTAAAACTTTGTTGGAAATGTCTGAATTGTTTCTTCGATTTTTATTCTCATATATAATAAAGTGCAATTGTAAGCAATGTTCCGAATAGCTCCAATTTTATGGTATTTTGAAAATTACAAAAGTCTTCATATTTTAAACACTAACAGTTTTCACTTAAAAAGAAATATCTGCTTTCTACTCAACCAAACTCCATGATCTTTGTTTTAAATGAAAGGTATTTGCCTCTAGATATTTTGTCGCTTGCTAATAGTAATCGGATTTATAATATAAACATAAATTGTCAACAAAATCGTTAAATCAATAGAATGAACCCTTCTCTGCCATCATTTGTTCATTACGTAGTTTCATTGTGTCCAAATGTTGTTCAGAATCGTCTTGGCCCTGCCAAGACAAGTGTGTGTAAGTGTCAGGTTAATGTTAGTGAACAAAGATGATAAGATTTTTAAGTTCCAAATTTCATAGGTCTTAAATGCAAAGATTGGAGAGTTTATATAAACGCACTGACCATCAGTCGTTTGATATGTTTCATCTTACAAACATACAAAATCAGTATTTTAATTATATATAATTCATTAGATTTTTAAATTAAGGTGAATGGCTGTACTTACGTCTATAGTTCTCTACAACATACATGTTTGGATCTATGTAAATATAAAACATTTCATTCCTACTTTCAGAATCATGTTTAAATCAATGTTCAGAGTGAATAGTGATTGCCTCGTTCCAGAATTCTGAACCTCTTACGTATCATTAGTCTTCAAGAATAAAAACTGAACAACATGAAACAAGGATTTGCATTTTCGATTTTCCTAATAGTGAATACTTAGAAGTTTCTGTTTTCTACAGCTCATCCTTGATTTCGATGAAAGAGCAAAGTATTCAGTTAGTCCAAATTTGTTTTCAATTTTTTTTTTCATTTACCTCCTATATTAAATCTAGATATTTCTTTCAGTATTAAATATATCTCTCAATTGAATGGGGTTAGACACAGAACGCAGTTAAGTAAAAAATAGCAATATTCCTCTAGACTGCTGAGCGCAATTTCTTTGATTTTCAAAATGTTTCCAAGCGATGTTTGCATTGAAGTGATTTTACGAGGCAGAAAAATTAAACTATAGTAATAATCAGGGAACGGACTTATTATATTCGCAAAAAATGTATGAAATATGTAAATATATATGTAGTTACTCTTATCAAAATGCCGCGCATTGCCACTAGTTTGATATACATAATAAGTATGTTGTAGTTTGAATGAACGATCAAAATTACGAAAGGCGTGTTATCAAGTTATTTTCAAACATAATTGTAAAGTTTATTGAAGCGGACAAATATTTATGTAATTTATTTAAATTCAATTCACTATGTTACATTTTATATACATGCTATATTTAAGCTGTATATATTAGTTTCCAGACATTGAAAATATTACTTATGGATTTTAAAATAATCTATTATCCATTTTTAAAACAAAATTATAAAAAAGGAAGTATCACATTCACGAGTGTTCCAGAAAGTAATAATAACTTGCAATTTTAACGCTATCCATCAGGGAATGTTCATTTTTTCCAATTTTAAGGAATATACTCACGATATTCTCTGTCATAAATATTTTTGAATTCCAAAACTGAAACTGGTTTTCTTATTTGAAATTTTTCCTCCACCGTAAGGTGAAATGGCGCGCCATTTCTGTTTTCCGATCACGTTCCCTTATCCATCCGTCCGTCCGTCTTCGGCCGGCACCTGGGCGCGCCCGATGCATCAGCCGGGCGCTCATAACGGGCAGCGGGTTTCACAACACCGCCGCCAGGCGTTAGGGCGCCTGCTTCGTATGCAGCAGCGCGAGTAAATAACCCGCATGCAAATCCAGCTCGTGCTCGGTGCCGGGGGGGGGGCGGGCAGGGGGGGGGGCGTGACTCCGCAGGAGCGCCGCCGCTGACGCCCGCCGGCCGTCGGAGCGGACGACGGAAGGGGTTTGATATTGGCGCGTCTTCCCCCCCCCCTGAAAAACGCCGCAACCGCTTCTGTCGCAACCCGGCCCGTCGTCGCCTTCCCGCCGCGGCCGGCGGAGTCTCAAGACGCACGCGGCCTCGTTGTATCTTCCTCCTCCCCCTCCTACTCCTACTCGTCGGCGCAGCAGCTGTTCCTCAATCCGCCGAGCGACAGCTTGCCAGAACCCCGCCAATTGCGCGGCTGCTCTGCGCGCGGTGAGGAGGAGACGGAGAATGTGGCAGGAACGGCGGCGACGGCGGGTGTGTTGGAGGTGACTCCGACTTGCAGTTGAAAGAAACAGTAGCAGTGACTGAGGAAGTTGGAATGCAAGCGTAAGAAGCAGGGAAGTGGGAAATCAGTGAAAAAGTTGGAAGAGATATAGGTTTGCAAAGTAGTGAGAAGTGGGTTTGTAAAACGCGATGATAAAAGGTTCAGGTATAAAAAAGCAAAAACGGAAGTAACGGAAGTAAGACAGTGGTAAGGAAACGAGGCACATCAGAAGAAGCTAGAGGTGAATCTGTACATCGTGGCAGACTTGCAAAAAGGCACTACGCACTAGAGGATTGGGAAGTAACTTAGAGATGGAAACGGAACCCTTAGGCGACGCGAAGACGGTACTGACAGTGAAAGCAGGGGAGATGGCAGAGTGTGAACAGGCTATAGCGGCAAACGCCGTCAGAAGCTCCGGTCGCTGCAGAAGCGACGACAATCCCTGCGGCGGAGATCCCTGCAGCGGTGGCCGGTGCCTGGGCGCGGAGGCTGCGAGGGGAGGGTGCGGGAGGAGCAGGGATCACACCCCCGCAGCACGTTCGTTGCCAGCTGTGCCTGAGGAATTCGCGCTGTCGCGGAGGCGTCGTGCCGCACCGCACCGCGTCGCGTCGCGTCGCGTTGAGTCGCTCCTCTTCGCTCCGTGCCGCGCAGCAGGTGCTGTTTGTCGCAGTGCGAATGGAGTTTGATGGAGATGACGCCCCCCAACCGATTGTCGAAATTCGCCCCACGTCGTTTCGCGCTTAAGCTCAACTTCAAGGTGATGGTCGGAAATTCGCTGGAGGATGCGACTCAATTGTTTTGAGCCGTCGGATGCAGGTGGATAAATTTGAAACTGAACTATGAAGCTAAATAGTAATTATTACAAAAATGGTATTGTGTATGAAGTCTGTATATTTGTGATGTTCTTTTGATAAAAATACATAAAACACATTTACAACGGAATGACAAATTTTTATGAACAATTTATTGATATTAAAATTTCTTTCTCTAGGTCATATTCAGTGTTAGAGCAGATAAACGTTGCGACGTCCCTTCGTGATGAGAAATAAATATTAAGCATATAAGCTTATATAGATCATTAAAGAATATGTATGCAACTGTTCTTGATTCCTTATTACTGAAAAGGTGAAGTATTGTTTCCTTTGGTTAAGTTGCCTAATTAGAGAATTATTATTTTCAAAATTATTGTGTAAATTAGTATATTAAAATGATTGTTTCTCAGAATATTCTCTAGACTTTTAATCTTACAAAATGTGATAACTCATTCTTCAAATAGTATTTTGCGCAGAATAAAAGATTCTAAACTATATATTAGTCGATGTAATATTAATACAGTATCAATTATAAATGATTAGTATGCATTGGTATTGCCTTCTAATTTAATATGTACTCGTTCGCGAAATTATAAGCTGTACTTATTATATATATAAAGAAAGGAGAGATATTTAAAACTATATTACTTTTATACTGGATAGAGTGAATTTAAAATTTATCCCCCCGCAGACTTTGTTGAAACACTCGAAACACGCACATTTTTACTCTCGGTTTATTCCGCATTGCAGCAGAATTTGAGCACAGCACTAGTACGGATACTTCCTTTTTAGACCGTCGTCGCACTTGATGGTTTTCTCTCCCCCAACTCTAACGTCAGTCTTTCAGTTTAATTTGACAAGCGAGTCCCGATGGGGAGCCATATGTTCTTTAAACCCACATCTTAACACTCCCCTTCCTCATTCCATTAAAACCCTCCCCCGTTTTCTCGCCGTTTGCCTGGCCCCGTTTCCTGTTAACACTGCAAACCAAGTTTCGTTACTTCGCCGAAAGTCGACTTCAAAGGAAGAACCAGGCTCGGTTTTGCCTCCCCTAATTTCTCCTCCCCTTCCTTTGCCCCCATCTCCGCCTGCGTCTCTTTCTCTCTCTCTCTTTCGCTCCTAAGAGTTCTAGTCCTTTGCGTCCTCTTCCTCACTCTCGGTCTTCGCACAAGGCTCCTTAATTGCAGCTATGGTAATGAGTGAAACCCAACTGTATGTAAACTTAGAATGAGGTGGCACGAAGCCCCGCAAACGCCGGGGTCGCCGAGCAGCGGGGCTCGTTGGCGATATGCACGCCCTCTACCCACAACAATGCTGCGCAGCGTAATGAAAAAGAGCGGGCGGTTTTCCCATATCCCCCACAATCTGCGGCGGCGGCAGCGGCCCCCGCGTGGCCGTGCTTGTCTGCGCGGCGGGGGGATGACGTCATAACCGGGTAAAATGCTAGGGGAATTGCGCGGCAAGTAGGGGGGAAACGGGCTCGTAATTATTTTTGGCGCCGAGGTTAATGCTTTACCCTCTGCGGTTGTGTCGCACTTGCGCAAAAATTCGCTGTGATTGCGGGTCTGATTTCACGTAACATTCCCGTGAGCAGTATCGATAAAAACGGCCGGTGGTTTTTTCCGGTGGGAGTTTTCAGCCCATCCTGGGGACGGTTTTATGAATATGTGTTCATTTTTGAGAGTCAAATATGCAACAGCGTAAAAATTACTGGAAATTTCGATTACTTCAATGTAGTTGCATTAAGTTGTGAATATGTGAGTTCGTTTGCATTATCATTCATAGGTTTGCTTAGCTTTGTAAATACTTAGAATAAATGTGCATGTGGTCAGTTTTCACAGGGCTCATTCGAATTCGCGTAATGTGCCACGAAATACAAGTGAATTACGTCGCCACAAATTGATGTGCTGAGCACTAATGTGAAATACGCTTGATTCTGCCCTGTTCATCCCCGAAATGAATATCAGAAAATGTTATAAAGAACTCGCTTGACTTCGAAGGCGGCCATTGATCGGTGATCAGATCATGCTTCATAGGCTTTGAAACTCTGCGTTAACAGATCTTCCTAGACGACTCAAGCTGCAATTTCTGTTACTATGTGTAGCGTGTTGTGTATGGGCATCTATAAGTAAAAATTATGAAAATCCAATTTAAAAATAAATTTCAAACTAGAAATTGTGTGTAATAGTCCTTTACATGAATGGTATGTTCATACTAAAAAAAATCAGTGCGAGATTTCTTAATTTATCCTCTTTTACACCTACGTTTTTAAAGGTTATAAGAGAATATTTTGTGAAAAGATACGCTCCTTTGTTTTTTAGATACTGCCTTTTTCCGCGTTATACGTTTTACTATGGCTTAAACACGTTTGTAATATCATAATCTTTAAACATTATCAATGAGTAACTTCCTCTTCTACGTTTTTTCAGCCACTTCAGGTTAGCCTTCCTCCCTCGTTCCGATCGTTCCCCAGTCCTCCCCGTCGACGTGCCGTTCCGTTCGCCCCGCGCCCTCGTCACGCCCAACTCGCCTCGCCTCAGCTGGCCGCGTCCTCCGCGTCCCCCGCCGTGCTCGGCGGCTCTTCATTGTCCGCTCGCCCTGTTTGTGTGCGAAGGCGCGAGGAGCGTCCGTGATCGATGGTCCCCTTTTATTATCCCACCACCGCTGCGCCTCGCCTCGCCACGCCTTCCACGGAGCCTCCGACACCCACGCCTGCCCCGCGTTGCCCAGTGGCGCGGCCTGCGCACCTCCCTGGCCGCCCGCGCAGTGAGCGCCTTCAACCGCTGCCGTCATTCCTCCTCGCATCGGGGCTGCCCGTGGCGCGGCCCTGGCTGGGTAGTTCCTGCTGCCGTCGGCTTCATCGCCACTCCAATTCCATCGGCTTGGTTGATGCTCTCGGAGAATCAAGTATCCTCCACTAATTTCTTGAACTACAACTTTTGACAATTGCACCAAATTTGTGTGTTATGTCTTGCCCTCCGCTTTGTCTTAATGGAACTTTTTTTTCTTTCTTTCACGCTCGCTTCCTCCCCCCTCTCTCTCTCCCAAACACACACACACACAGCAGACATGAAAATCGTGATTCTTTTTTTTCCTACGGGGAAAAAACTAAGTTCTTGCTGGTTTTAAAACTTGGTTTTCATCGTATTCTTGGTCTTCGTAGACTTCTCTTAAGACAGGATTTGACTATTTATTATCTATGGTGTTTATGCTAGATCGAGTTTATAGTAACGATTATCACATTTTTGCACCTTTACTTTCTGTTCCAATGTTTGTGTTCGCTGCATGTAGGTCTAGGAAATGTTAATATATCTCACCTCCTTCTTGAAACGTGGTTTTATCTACCACTGCCGCTACCCAGTCCTGGAACGCATTGCTGCTTTATACCACACCATTCTACAAAAGCCATCCACACCTCATCTCCGTCCCATATTCCGAGCCCATTCTGCCCGCGGCCGTGGCCCTGGCCGTGCTCCCCACCCTTTCTCGTATTTTATTTCTTCCTGGCCGGGCCGAGCATGACTGTTGCGGCGTTTTTGCTTCCTCCGCTTGTGACGGGCGGCGATTGGACAGGTCAGGTCGTATACGGCAGGGTGCTCCGCAAGGTGCACGCGCTGCTCGACCCCCCTCCCCCACCATGCCACTCGCGCGTTAAGTTATGGAGACAGCGTGCCACAATCACACGATTTACTGGAGCGCGGTTGCGGATCGGCCCAGCCACTGGTTTTTCCTCTGTCGCGCCGCTGATATGTGGGGCAACGGCGGCTGCCGTTCTGACCAGAGCACGTTGCTGCTGGCGTTAGTGCTGCTGTGGCTTCTCGCTTATCCGTGGGAAGTGATTTTCGTGTAATATTCATTAGCGTCTTTCTACGGTGCTGACGGAAAGTAATTTTGGTACCCATTGGAGGTCCATTTGTTTTATTAAACTTAAAATATGAAGAGTACGAAGTTATGCCATATTTCTTAGTTAAGAATATTATTTTATTTATTTGCATCGTAAAGTTGTATATTAAAAATTCACAAGTCAGTTCTTTACCAATAATTTTGTTGTGAAGATTGTTCTTTTTTGTCGTATATTGTACAAAATCATTAGTTTATGAGTTGATTTAAATTTTCGTAGTTATAATAATTAACGTCTAATATAAAGATGTCTATAGTGTGTATTGAGTAAGTCGACATTCTCCCAGTTACTGCGCCGCATTCTGTGCTCTCGAGGGCCGGCGCGCGGAGGCGGTGAGTGTCACATGTCGCGGGGCAGGGCGTCTGCGGCTGATGGCGCTGACAGAGGCGATGGGGCCATGGGGACACGGGGCAGCGCCCCGCGGCCGCCGCGCCGCACCGCGCCGCACCGCCGTAATTGCTGTCGCTGCAATTATCCTGCGCTCGCGCGGGCCCGGTCACTCAAACAAACAGCCGCGCGCACCTAATTATTGCATAATTTAATTTAATGACCGATATAATTAAATATCGGAATAATAATTTAATTATAACCAAATTTACAACGACAGCGACATTTTTATGCTTTATTACGCTTCGTAATTTATTGTTAAATATTTTAGGTTCGCTTTTAATTTTTAGCTATGTTGCTTTTTTAATTGTGTCACATGAAATATTACTGGCTGGTTGTGTTTGTCACTGAGTGTCGAATTTCGAGTTATTTCAAATATCCCAATTCGGAGTTCAATTTGGAGCATCCCCTGCTATTGATGGTACGCCATTAGTATAAATATCTGTTCTTGATATTCACATATAACCCGGAATTTCAATTTGACTTTTTATTTTTTAATGGATTATTATTATCGTGTGTTTGAAAAGTTTCTTCATTAGAAAAATTAAATGCCTTAATTGATAAAACAAATTACTCAGTTCAATCAATTATCATACTAAGTGGAATGTAGTTCATGCTTGAATTTTAAAAAGAACTACGAAATGAATATTAATACAATTATTTTATGATTATATAAAATTCTAATTACAAATAGTTTCATTTTCAGTTCGTCAAAGAATAATTTAGCTCTTATTAATAAATATTTATTAAAAATTAGGAAAATAGGGCCTTCTGTAGTGAAGTTCATTACGGAAGATAACCAAAATTACGAGTTTTGAAAGAGTAAAAATAAATTATGAGTTGCTCCCACAAGAGTAGTCTTCTTGTAGTGCAAATTAAAAACTACACAATTAAAAATATATGATCTAATGTCTAAATTAACTTTGATAGTTTCATGAGGTAATCTTCAGTGCTGAACTTACGTTATGATCAGAAACATAAGCTTAAATCATAATGTTGAAATACGCATGTAGTAAAGCCATGTATGTAGTGTATTTACAATACTGATTTTCATTAGCAAAACCTTCAGCATTAATCTATACATCTGTGTTTGCAAAATCAATGTCGATTAATACAGTGCTCGTCTAGAAAGAAAATTTTCTGTTTAATGTTAATATTATCAAAGCGTGCTATATACCTATAGCCAGTAATATAGTTAAAAGGGGGGTAAGAGAGGAGGTTCTCTGCCGGTTGACACCATTATGGGTGACACCAATTAGAAAAAAGATGTTGGCATTATATAATTTAAATTAGTACTTTAAAAATTATATTTTTATGAACATATAGATAACTTTGCTGCTAATACTGCGCAAAAACCATTTTTATGAAAATATGCATATGCCGATTAGTTTTATTTGAGAGATTATTTATTTGAAAATATTTTTTCTATTATTCTCCTATTACATACAGTTGTTATATGTAATAAAATGTCATGTGCAAATATACTTATATTTTTATTAAATTATGTATTAAATATTCAGTAGCAGGTATGTTTATACTTAATTTATGGGAGGTGAGTGATGCCTCAGGGGACTTCAACTCAAGCTACGCCACTGCCTGACGTATCAATTTGCACTTTGCATTACAGTTGTGTGAAATAAGTGTCAAAGCACCCAATGATACATGTTTTTCTATCATTTTAGTTGCATTTCAACTCTTAACCAAATCTTAAAATTGAGAAGAAACATCAAGAAGAACATTTGAAGTCGCGCTATTCCCTGTTGAATATATTTGTTTATGCTCAGAGAGTAGTTCAGCGACGCACGTATCATGACCTCCTCGCGCAAACACCTCCGCATTCACAGGGCGACGACATCCTCCCTCTCGGCGTGCAGCGCCCCGGCCGAGGCCTTACGTGAGCAGCATGAGCCGCGCCGTCGCGACGGACACCCGCCGGGCACGTGGCGCGCACGGCACCTCGCCACTTTCTTTCCCCGCGCGGGGCGGGCGCTGGGCACCGCTCCGCCCGGCGCCGCGACGGCGGCCGCCGCGTGAATAGTTGATGATTACGGCGCTGCAATCACGGAGAGGCTGTGGTGGCTCGCCACGCCCCGCTCTCTCTTCTCTCGCCCCGCCCCGTCCCGCTCCGCCTCGCCACGGCCGCGGCTGGCTGCAGACGGGAACAAATGCCGGGTAATGAGCGTTAGTTAGCCCGGTTTTGTCGACGCGATTAGCTGGTCGGCGGGTCTCGCGAAAGTGCTTGGGTAGCCGCTCGGGCCCTCCCGGCGGCGAAGGAGGCACGGCGGTGGGTACGAAAGGTTGTGAAAAGGTCGGGAAGGGAAGTAGAGAGGTAGGAACGGAGGGGACGATGACTTTAATGGGGTAGAAGGGTTCATAAATACAGATGGAGGATATACTAGGGTTAATAATTATGCGTTAAATGTGGGTGGCGAAGTAAATCAATGACAGATGATACAATTAAGACACGGAATAAAGAGGGAATGATGAATGAAATGACGTAAAATACAAAAATGGGAAATGAAGATAATTATCTAACTCCGGAATAATACAGCAGGGTGCCTGTAAGAGTTGGTGAAAGCCCTGACCTGTGATGGCAGTGGGGATTCCTTGGTATCTGCAGTAGAAGAGGCAGGGACGACTCACGACCCGGGGCGCCCTCCACTGCCAGCGCTGCGCCACCGCCGGCCGGAAGTTGGTTTTCACACCAGGACAGCTGCGGCGAGGGCGGATCGCGCGGCCATGGAACCGGCACAGAGGCGAGGCCCTGCGGCCGGAACCACCCAGCGCAGCGCCCCGCCGGAGGACCCGAAGGCCCGACCACCGAAGGGCTGGAGCACTGGAGGGCCGGAGGCGGTCAACCTGATTTCCCGAGGCTTTTTCATGCCGGGCGGCGAGGCGCGCGCCCTCTCCGCTCCACACCACTCCGCTCCCCACCGCGCCGCGCCGCGCAAGGGCGAAATTCGCCGTTCCTTTGTGCCGGATCCCTCGCCTACACGCTCTAGCGATTTCGAACTCCTCCTTCCCATTATGAAGTTCGCGGCTTCTCCCGCATTAGCGGTTGTTCGAGCTGATTTTCTCGTGTTTGGGTTTTGTTTTGGACCCCTCCTTTTATTCGGCGAGATGTGTTCTCGGTATTTGGACGAACTCTGCCGGAGGGAAAATCTCTTTTTTGATGCTTTTGCTGAAGGAATATTTGATGGAAATTCTGCGAAATTACTGCTTGAATGAAATGAATTTTGTTATCAGTATTTTTTGGTCTCTGAATATATAGTTTTATTCCGATTGCCTTATGCTGCTTCTTTTCTGTGAATTCAGTTTTTGAGTTTGCGAAAAAGTACTCTCTTAACAAATATATGTTTTGCAAAATATAAAAGTCTTTGCGTTGTATTAAAACAGATTGTAGTATTATGAAGAAATGTAACTTATTTTATATTGTTTTATTTTTGTATGTATGAAAGAAACTATGGCTTTGCGGTCAACCACTTACAATATTTATAGAATTGTGTTGCTAAAACCATTGTCTTTCCTTATGCTCGTAGATTTATCTGCAATTATTCTAATAGAATATTTGTACAACTTATTTTTAATAACGTATATTTTCATGAAATGCGGCACAAATTGCACTTCAGACTGAGACATTGTAAGTTACTACTACACGATAGTGCATAAGTTAAGTCATAGAGCAATATATCGTTATACTTTTTTATTACCATATTTCAACGCATTCTCTCATTCATAAGATACAATACATACATGGCATAAGATATAAGTAAAAGAACTTCAAAGGCGAGTAATGCAACAAGAATTTCCAAGCTTTCTCTCACCGCATCTCTCTCTGCAAACGACATCCTCCCCGCATCGTTTGTTAGGGGCTATGGACAGACTGGGGGGAGAGAGCTGAGGTCCAGCGTCGCAAGAAGAAAGGAGTCGGGAGCGGCCAGGGGTGCGGCGTTTTAGGGTGAGAGGGGCGAGGCGGGGAGAGGAGAGGAGAGAAGAGGAGAGGCTGGCGGGTTAAGTCCGAGAGCGGCCGGTCGGCGGCGGCGCCTCGAAAGCAATATCGAGCACCGGGTGGCCGCGGCACGCGGGAAATGTTCCAATTTTGCCTGCGACACGGCGGCGCCGGGCGCCGCGGCCGCGCGCGGGCGTCGAGCGGCGCCCCGCCGGGAATGTCCCCTCGCCCACGCTGCGCGCGCCCAGCAGAGCAATATTTGCGCAGGCGATTGCTTGGCTACCGAGGGCCGCGCGCCCGCCCGAGCCCTATGATGGGACGCAGCCGGCTGGGTGCATCCGAAACGAAAACAGGGCGCGTTCATTGCAAATAATCGTGGGTTCTGGAATTTGCTTTCGACTCAGAATGCTTATTCTTTATTGTTCTTTCGTTTTGTCTTAGCACTTTCTTCTGTTTGTTCTTTACTGTCTCTCATATTCGAGCTTAATTTATCCGTGTTTTTTTTGTGTTAATTCTGTCGTGTTTTCATCATTTGGTGAAGACCAGACATTTTATAGATTCTGGGAAATCTATTTGCTGAAGTCAATTTACTGTAAAGTAAATTTTTTCATAAATGGGTGAAGACCAAACATTTTATACATTCTGAGAAATCTGTTTATTGACGTCAATTTTACTGGAAAGTAGTAGTACGTCGTGTCATCATGAAAAGTTCAGCATTTTATTTGTTTATTCAAACAACGAAAATACATTGCCTCTGGAATATAGCTTAAAATATACACGTTTTTTGCAGAATTTATAAAACGTTACTTACACAGTTCTGGATTTCACCAATGCAATTGTCTTGGTATTTCCTTTCTTACATGTATTTCCACTTCCCGTTTCCTTCATGCCTCCGTATTGCAACTCAGTCTTCTGAATTGAAGGAATATGTTAATTAATATTTTTAAATATTATCTCTGAGAGTTATTTTATACTTGGTGTTTTGCTCTGGCCACAATTTTCTAAAATAATGTTGCCGTATTTCGTTTTGAATCATCTGATCAATTACATCGATTATTATTTAAATAATATGTAAATTAATTAATAAACTAATTAAGTCTTGTTTAATTTTTTTGATTTCTACATTTGTAAATAATTGCCTTTGTTTCAAGTTCGTTCATCGTTTTTTTTATTGTTTTTACTCTTAATTATATTGAAGACTATTTTCAACAACTTAAAAAAATGTTTTTATGTACTCAACATTAATTTTGATTATTAATTATTGAATAATATATTTAAGAATAATAATATGCTTTGTGTACTCTGTTTCTTAATTAATGAAGGCATATACATTTATTAAATTCTTTAATTGTTCAGCATTCAAAAAAACTCATGCAATCTCACTACCATATAATACACATTTATTTGTGAGAACTTCATAAGATCTGATTCAAGGGAGCGTCACTTGTAAAATGATCGGAAAACATTGCTCACTTTTTTCTGTGAAATAGTAGAACTTATTCGGATGGATTATTCTTGTTTATTTTATGTTTAAATCTCATTTATGTGTCCTTTATCTTTCTCTGACTCTTACTTATCAAATTTATATTTCATCTTTCAACTTACATTCTTCGAATTTTTCTTCTCTCCTCTTATTTGTATTCAATTGCTCACTTTTTCCCTCCAATAACTTATGTTGTTTGGAACCTGTCACGGTGTAGATTTTCTTTTCTGAATAAAATATTGTGTTTAGATTGCTACATCGCAAACGTTAACATGAGCGCAGCGATTTGTTTCCGAATTAATTAATTTTCACACAATTCTGAAGTTTGTTTAATAAGTTAAGCCCGAAAGTTAAACATAGTATAGAAAAGTGGATATTTGTGTCAGCATCACTAGTTAACGCGCAAAGGAATATGTTTATAGATAGACAAATATATTGGTATGGCTATTATCCCAGTTTTTTTAAAAAGGTTGTTGAATACATCCCGCATTGTATTTACGTATTGCGGGATTGCGTAGCGGCGGTTCCGGCAGGAGGCTTAGCCGGGGGGACTCGGGCAAGACCTCGGGGCCGGGCATGGCATGGCAAGGGCAGGACGTGGCGGAGTGAGGGATGGTGGGGAACGGCTTGGGCAAAGCGGGGATGGACGAGGAGATGGGATGACTCGCACGTATCTTGGCGAAGAGAGTAGGACTTGTGGGTTTGCTGGCCACGTGTGTGTGTGTGTGTGTGTGCGTGTGTGTGTGAAGAGGAACCGGGTGAAACGGCGGGGGATGGGGGTGGCAGATAGATTCCTTTTATTGTTTAATAGATTACTGTGATAAATAAAACTGGTGCAATGTCGAGTTATTTCAGTTTGTAGATAATAAAAAATGTGCATAATGTTGGTAATTATGTTACATACCCTCACTGAACGTTGTTTCAATTCAGTGGTAGGTCCATCATTTATTGTGAGTTATTTATCACAGATTATTGATAACGTTGTAAATAGGGCTGCCTGATCGTTCTTTGTCCTCTTTTACTTTCTATTTATGTAATTTATCCATAACTACTGTATGTTTTCCTATTTTTCTACTTTCATTTATTAAAATCGTATGGGGAAATAAATACAAAATACTACGCGTTAGCAGATTAATTTTATGTCCCTGGAATGTAGTGAAACTAAACGAATTTAACAATTGATATTAAAATTCAATGCCCGCTTTTTTTAAATGATGCGTGCATGCATGCAGATGTGTCTGAACAGAGCAAAAGTGGGAATATAAATGTGAGAGATTTGCTGCTAAGCGAAATGGGTGGAGAACGCAGCAGGTGCAGTGGGATCGGGTAGTGTATCGCTACCCGACTTGCAAAGGCCGTTGGAAGTAGAATGGGAACTAATACTGGAATTAGATTCGGGACTTGTATTGGACTAAAAGTGACCGAGACCATGGGACAGGAATCAGACGAGGGTGAATGAGGATTGAGTCCGTCCAGACCGAGTGGCGGGTACAAGAATGGGTTGCCAAAGGAATGCGAGACCGTTGTTGCGTATTAGCAGCGGGGAGGGGAGGGTTCGATGCGCGCGAGGTGGAGATATTCCGAAGCGCTGCGTGGCGGGGGAGGGCCAGGGAAGGAGCGGGGGAGAGTAGCGGGTTACGGAAATCACCCGCTGCGGAGATTTGCGGGAAATGGGTTCGCATCGAATGGAAACGCGCTGCGAGGTTTTGCAGAGATACGCCACCGCTGCGTCCATAAATCAGAATCTTATTGGAACGTAATTGTTATTTAAATTAATTTTCGTAGTTTAATTGGTTGCATTTGCATAAATTGACGACACACTCAATTTAGCGTGTATAATTTATTTTCTTCCTCTTTGAGTACATAAGTTTGTAACTAGTGCGTTTTCTCTCACTATCTCACCCTATTACGTTTCTCTCGTAATATCTCTTTTTGCATTGCACGTTACCAACGAGAGTGCATCTCTAAAATCAATCTATAAGTTGTAATGTTTGCTTGAGTAGGAAAGAAGTAATTAAGGATTGCGATAATAAACGAAAAATGCACATATCTCGTAAAATTTAATCAATAGCTATGTATATGTTTTAATTCATTATCCCACAATTTGTCTGATTCAAAAACAGTTTCAGGAAATAATTTGTGAAATGTCAAATTTTTAATACATAACTTACGAAAGATAGTAATATATTCACATGAAAACGTACATTTAACGTTAAAAAGTTGTGAATTCAGTTTTCAAAGTGTTTTGATCTTGCGTCTAAAGATGACGTTCAATTAAAGAAGAAAATAATAACAATCAATTCTTATTTATTTCCTTCGCGATATATTCTTCAATCTATGTGGGAATTGTAATGTTATTAACAGCTTTGTATTGTTTAATACTATCATATTAAGTGAACCGTAATGTCAACTACCACAAATTGAAAAGTGCAAAAGATGGCAATACGTACCTTAACTTCATTTCGAACTTTCAAAATCTTATCTTCACAGTACCATTGGTACCAACTCTCCCTACATTAATGATTTCACGCCAATGATATTTTGTTGACCAGTTAAAAGTTTCTCCAGATAATGTAAACGACGCCTACCAGTACTCTGACAGTTACCTCAGAAATGGGAGAAAAACAAAAGCCACAGGGGCGGCTGAAATGAGGTGGAAATTGCAGGGCTCTCGTGAAATAGAGAAGTCTGCAACTCCACTCCTGACGTCTCACCACACCTCCGGCGTCGCGAAGGCCCTCCATCGCGTGGACGCGGGGGAGGGGGCGGGCGGCCCTAGAAGGGCGCGGAACCCGCGATCCCTCGGGACGCCCTCCTTGAAGAGCGGCGGAAGTAATCAGGAGCAGTGAGATTCCGTTATCTCCGTATTACTGCCATAGATATCACCCGGGCTTAACTTAACCGCGAGATTGCGCCGCGCCGCGCCGCGCAGGGAGGGCGGGACTCCGGTAGGAGTGCGGGGCGGGGCGGGGCGACGCGGGCAGATGGATGCAAGCGGAGAGATGGCGCAGGGCGGCAGTGGGGGCGAGGCGGGGGGCGAGCGATTCATTACGAAAAGGAGAGGAAGGCCGGAGGAAAGTGTCTGCTGCAGTGGAGACGAGAGGAGCCTCTAAGTCTTGCAGACAGCTTGCGTTCGTCTGCGCCGTCGCTGCAAAAGTGATAACGCCCCTCCCCCACCCGCCCCACCATCCCCTGCGTTCCCCGCTCCCTGCGCTCCTCCCCGGTCCGCGCTAACCCGCTTTAATTGAAGCGCCACGTGCTGCTCATATCCGGAGCACTGCCTCACCTGAGAGGCAGCGGAGGAGAAGGAGGAGGCGGAATGGAACGGAATACGGGATAGCGTAAGGGAGAAGGGGATTGGGGAGTGGGAGTGGGAGTGGGGATTCTCTCCCCGAAGCGCACTTGGGTAGGTCTCGTTTCAGCGCACTCGCCGGCTCTATTAGCGGAAAACGCTGCCTTAATCAGCCTCTCAGTATACAATGATCGCTAATTGATCAATTTGGATGCTTCCTCTCAACTTAAATACTAGAGAAACTAATCGCTCACGCTCCGATGATGTTGCGTTAAGATGGATTATAGTGTTCGTTCAGTTCATGATAGATTGTAATCGTATTATCCTAGGCTTGTATTTTCCTGGTGAACAATCACAAGGGCGAAATGGCATTCTCTATAATGGAGAGTATATTCACAAAAGTTAACTAAATTAATACATGTCAAGTGCGCTTATAGCTATAATCTTTCGAAAATATCTTTTCTACTAGACACTAGTGAATGAAAGCATACACTAGACTTCCTGAAAACTATTTTTATTTTGCCTTCCCCACTAACTTATCAGAGATGCACATTATTTCCTTATATTGAATTGAAGTCAATCTTCCATTAAAAGTATTTGAACATGGTTGATCACGTTTTTGCCTCTATGAGTAAGATGCTATTTGTGGTGACAGTAATTCCCCAAATTTTGTCACTCCATTTAACTCATTTACCTCTGAATGGTCTAGTCACTTTTTTCTGCCACAAAATAGACAATCGTCACCACGTTTTCCCAAGTCGAGTTCTTTGTCATTCTTAATTTATTATCCGTCGTATGTCTTCCGTCGCCGACTCTACTCTATTCTCCGTAAAAGAAGCAATGACGAGGGGTGCCAACTTGACGGGTGCAAATACGTTAAGAGCCAGCTGATTCCTTGAGACCCGAGGGGAATATCGTTGGGTTTGCTCGCGCCGTCGTGAGTCGGAGGTAAGGGCTGCAGCCGGGCTCGGCCGCCAAGGGC
>BOPP01000020.1:4129376-4146894 GCA_017312745.1 Gryllus bimaculatus
GAAAAATGAAAGTTCGTTTATGATTGATTGCGGCTACAGTTTCGTTTATTACTGCTACCATAAAACAATAGAATTGCGGACTGTAAAGAGAGTAGTCTTAGCGTAGGCGAGAAGCCATTCAAGCTCGAAGGCTGTGAATAGCGCCGGAGATCAGGGCGTCTGCAGATGCGGGAAACCGCAGATTGAAGGGCTGGTGGCCCGGCGGCGCATCTGGCGCTGACCTCTGGCCTCGGGGGCCGGCCACCGCACTTGCGGCATCCGCAGTGTTTGCGGCCGGCGGCGGCAGCGGCGCGGCGGCGGCGGCGGGGGGCGGGGGCGGGACGCAGGCCAGGGCGGCCGGCCGGCTGAATGAGCGAGCGCCGCGCGACTGAGTGATTGAGCGATCAGTGGCGGGCGGAGTCGTCGCAGCGCGGCTTCCCCTTAATCCCCCGATCAGCGCGCTCAATGCGGCGGGGCGCGCTGGCGGCGGCGGCGTGCGGCGGGCGGGGTGCACGGCGCGGGGGCGGAAGCGTGCATCGGCCGGAACTGGCGCTCCGCCGCGCTGATGGCTGCTAAGTGCGAGCCCGCCCAAACCCTCGTCCCCGCGCGCCCCGCATCGGCCCCCTCGAAACCCATCACCGCACTCCCACGCTGCGCCCCCTCCGCCGTGCCCCTCCGCGTCCCACGGGCACCGGGGAGGGGTACCAGCGTGCGGAGGCTCGCACAATGCACCACCCCCGCCTCGCCCTCGCCGACCCTTCTTTGCCCTCTCGCCCTCGCGCCCTCACACGCCCTCGCTCGCCCCCTGCCCGACGGCCCATCGCCCCCGCAGAGCCCCGCCGCCGCAGGTGGCGCCGACCGCAAGGTCACTGCCGGAATGGCGTGGATTTGATGGTTGACGCAGCCGCCCCCGCGCGCACGACCGCCCATCAACCGAATCCATGGTGATTGATATCTTGACGAGCGGCGGAATCCTTTGTCTCGATTGACCGCTGCGTTGCAGTGGAGGTCGCTTCATTTCGACGATTACTATATACGAAGTTAAATAGAAATGTGTGAGTACTGGGAGCTTCTGGATAAATACAAATCATGAGTGACTTACGTAAATGGTTTGTTGAATGGTAAAAGGCACTTATCACTGAAGAGATCTCTTGTTTCTAATGCTGTGTTATGTACATTAACGCTGATAAAAGTGTTAAATTTCAACAATATTCTGTAGTATAAATATATCGGTCTTTAATCTGATATTTTTAAACTTTTGAAGCATAACTGGTCAATTTATTGATGATACAATGTTCTACCAATTCATTCAATTACCGTAAAATGAATGCAAAATGTCTACCAACAACGGTAAAAAACTGTTTTCACACGCTGTCTTCTTTGTGATGGAGCACTCTCAAATGATTTTTGTCATACAGCGCCCCGTACTTTTCTTCGCAAGAGCGTTCTTCTTGAAAGTGCCCTCTTTAACGGCCCCCACGGGGGCTTCCTTCAAAGACCGTCCGTCATCCATTCGCGTGTCTTTTGTTCCGGGCGCGAAGGCAAACCGCACGTCACATTACTCCCTGTTTACTCGCGCCCTCGTCTGCCGGCGAGAAGCGCTAATTACGCATCGTGCGCCGTCGCGCTAAAACACGCAACTCCGCACTTGGCGAGAGCGACGGCCTCTCTTTCTCCCTCCGCCGCTCTCCGGCGGCGCCCGCGCGCGCGCCCGCGCCATTCACCGCGCCGCGGAGAAGAATGCGCGTCCGCCGCGGGCTAATTCCGAGTGCGCGAGGCGGCGGCGGCGGGGCCCTTGGGGCGGCCCTCGGCGCCGCGCCGCCCAGGAGAGATGCGCCCTTTTGGCGTCTCCGCTGCCGCTGACGCGCTGCGTCGGGCGTCGCGTTCGTCGTACGCTGCTGCGCGCCGCCGGGTGCTCTCGCGTTGTGGGTTAATGCGGCTCTTGTCTCGTGCAGCTCCCTCCGCCGCTCGGCTCTTCCTTTGGTCAACTCCGCTCTCGCGTGGCGCGCCTCCGTCAGCGGGGCTCGAGCGCGCGTCTTTGTGTTTATCCATCTACGTGTTTTTCTTTAGCATTTATTTTGTTTCTTTTAACTATTGAATTCCCGCCCTTAACATTTTCATATTTCCTTTACTGATTTTTTCTTATTCTAACTTCTTTGTAATATATGAATGAGTGAGAATGCCAACTTTATAAGTGATATTTCCTAAATTCCTAGACAACTCTTTATTTAATTCAATGTCGTGGTGCTTTGTGTAATAATTAAAACCAAGCCATTTCAATTGTTCATTAAAATCACGAAAATATATTGGCACTGAAATATAGCCTAATATAAACACGTTTTTTTCTCAGGATTTATAAAAGTCACTTATACTGTTTTGTTTTTCATCCATTCATATCTGATTTTGTGATTCACTCCTGTATAAATTACACATATTATCGAGGTGAACTGCTCTTAAACTTAGACCTGCACATTATTCCTGGCATTGCTTCCTTCAATGATTATATGTTTTTGACTCTGATCATCTTTTGATTAACTAAAATATTTCTCAAAACATGTCACAATTTCCATCATAGAATACTTCTCAATATGGAAATGTGAGTAAAAATGCACGGAATTTAATTCAAAACATTTATCAAATCAACCATGAAGAATGTTTTGTAAGATTATCTCCGTATTATGTGCATGGTAAAATGTACCAAAACATTTATCTGATAGAATGCTTCTGAGAAGATTATTGTCTTTAACTACCAAATACAATTAATATCCGGCAATCTCGTTTTTCGCCGTGATTCTACCCTTGCACCTTTGTTTGTGCCTGCACCTTTCACCGCTACTGGCCACATAATGGGTCCCTATCGATGTTATCTTCTCACAACCTACTAACACTATGTGTACCTCTCTCACTACTTTACTGCCTTCTTCTTCTCCGCCGTTAATATAGTCTTTCATCAGCATTATCGCACCCCGGTATACGCTCATGTATACTTCTTCGTCCATTGTGCGTTCATCGCTATATATCTCTCGTCGTGCCTGAGTTCACCCAACGCACACAACATAGTACTTGGTATCTATAGAGCATCGTTCCGTTTACCCCACGATTTCTCAAAGACCTCCCCACTTCTTACACACATTCGCCTCTCATCCGCCGGGTGTCTTCCTTACCCTTACCCCGCGAGTGCGATGCGATCACTTCCCGCCCGCTCTCTACCCTCGCCGCGTCCGTCCCCGTGGTCTTCCGACCTGCACCCCCGCGATGGCTATCGCGATGCGCATCACCGTCTTCCTCCGTCCGTGCGTTTCTTCGTTTCCGACGCCGTCACCTCGTCTCCCCTTGGACCGCTCCCACTCGCGCACCCACCCACCCCCCACCACCCACCCACCCACCACGCCGCCCGCCCGCCCCGCCCGCCCGAGCTCGCTCGCCCGCTCCTCCGCTCGCTCGCCGATGCCGCCCGCCCGCTCGCCCCTCGCCCGCGCGCCGCTCGCCGCTCGCGACCGCGCGCGCGCCCCGTTCCGCCACCCGGCGTGTTTCGCCCCCTGCTGCGCCTTTTACTGCCGCTGGCGCTTCGCCCGCGTCGCCAGCTTTACGACTGCACTCGGCACGACTTTCAACGGGATTTCGCCGCCGCTCCGCGCGCCTGCCTCCCCCACGCGTGAGAGTACGTGTGAGCCAAGCAGGGGTAACGTTTATATGGTTAAGAGCGGTGTAAAGAGACCTGTTTGGCTTCTAAAAGAAATACCACCCCAGGGGGTGACTTCCTCTTTCTTTCCTTTTTTCGGCGGAAGAAAAGACGCAGAAGGAGAGACCGGATATAACTTTGTATTGAGCACGGCGAAGAGGGCTGTTAACCCTTCATTGCGTGCAAACGAGTTGTTTTAGTACGGGCCACGGGAGAAAAGGGTGCAAGTTCCATTGAAGGCCCTACCTCGGAAGCCATCTGGTGCGTGAACTGTGAGATAAAGTGGAAGCCAACAGTCGATAATCTTTCGATTTTCCTTTCCCTCGCCTTCGTTTCTAGAACCTTTTACCTCTTGTCTCTGTTAATAATTATCAATCATTAATAATCGTAATGCTAATAAATAAAATTTATGACGTGTACATTTTGAAAGTTCAATATTAGTTGATTATTACGTCTAAATATTATATTTCTACAATTTTTATCATTCTTTTCGTCTGTATTCCCTTGTTTTAAATATATTTGTTTTTGTTATGAAGTGAACTAATATCTATTTTTTTCTTTACAGGTAAGCATTTGAGTCATCTTCCACAATCCCGCGCTTGGGTCTAGTCTCACGTAAGTTATAGCCAAGTAAATTATCGATTGGTTAAACTCATTTTTGGTGCAATCGAATTGGTTATTTGCCTATGCACTTTACTTTTCTATTCAAATTTTGACTCAACACCCGCATTCTGCTATTTGATATTTTGTTATTACACACTATTCAATTTTATTATCTACCAGGAATACGTGCAATAATTCATAGGAACACATTCAATGTTTTCATGTTATTCCTTTGAATTCAGAGTTTTATACACAGAGGTTTACGTGATGTTTTATCATTTCATGTTGTCGAATACAACATGAAATTTAATGCATATAGAAATACAAAGTAGAGATAAAAATGTAGCAAAATTTTAATTTATTTTTCCCGAAAAAAATCAGTTCTTTCGCTAGTAAATGTACTAAAAGTAGGGAAAAACTCTTACCAATCAAACAATCTGCCATGCCGTCATGCACTCGTGAAGCACGTTGCAATACCAGCATTCGCTCACAAATGTCTCTTCGTAGTTTCCAATCTATTCTCTCATTTCAACGCAACTAACAAATATTTGTGCATGGGATTGCACGAAACGAAATAGAACGTGTTTATATAGCATCGTATCAACCGAACAGAACTCCATTCTCCATGCGAATGGCAATAGTTGTTGGATAGTACCGAAGAGACGAAACTCGGCTGACAGTTCCAGAATTCCAGTGTATGGATCTGCGTAACAGATACTGATCACGGAAGGCTTCATGAAAGAAACGTGTGTTGGAAAATACTGCAGAGGGTGCATCGGCGCCTTCTCCTCAGCCTCCACTTTCCATTGCGGATGTCGCTACCCTATCCCCTTCCGCCTCCTCTCCCTCTCCCCATCCACCCCTTCGCCTTCCTCTTTCTCCTTTTCCTGGCCCTTTTCCTTCTTATCCTCCTGAACATTCTCCTATTCATCCTCCTGTTTTTCTTCTCATCCTCTTTTTCTGCCACCTCTTTCGCGTTTCTTCTTTGCATCTTACAACTCATCGGCTTCCTTCACCTCTTCTGTATCCTCTTTTTCCCTCGACTCACCATTTCCTCTGCCTCTTCCGTCCCACCGCCGCGACTCCGTCCCACCCCCGCGTGGTTCCTCAGTCTTTGCCACCACAGAACCCCCTGCTCCCCCCGCAGCTGATGCTGCTGTTATCTCCGTCACTCCGCCGCACCCACTGGTTGGTCGTCGCCGCACGCGCGGCCCGAAAGGCGACGGCGGCGGCGGCCTAGGCGCCTCAAGTGAAAGCGATGCCTCATCGATTTGTATATCCTCGATGGCTGCGGCGGGATCCGGCTTTACGAGCAAAGTGCGCGGCGGCATACGAGAACAAGGCGCAGACGCGCCCGTCCCGCCCCGCCGCCCCTGCGCGTCTCCGCCCATACGTCACCCCCGCCATCGCCACACCACATCGCTTTCCACACGTCACTGCAGCCGTCGCAGCTTCTAGCTGTGTCGGAGAAAGACTTTGACGTCTTTTTGCGACGGTGTTTTGCATTCACCGTTATATTACCCAGTCTCTCTTACCTCTTTTGCCCTCTTTTCACATCACTGCTTCGTGTCTCATTCCTTCTGCCGGTTTCGTCCGATCTATATATTTAACGTTCACATTTATCGTCCTTTTCGCCTTTATATTGACCTTTAACTTTTTCTTTTGGTTGAGGAACTTAGAACTGCACAATTCCTATAATGCGCTTTTCTCGTCTCCCGGCTCTAAACACTTCATCAGCCAACATGACCTACCAGTTGTGAGATTTCATTGAATACACTTCAACCATTTCTTTACGTCACCACCAAGCTTTCGAGTAAACTGTGACACTACCCCTCTTCTGCTTGAGTCATTTCACTGCCGCGTATATCGGCCACCGTCGCCCCTGCGGCTTTCGTAGCCCTCTCGGGCTCGGGATTGGAATCGCGCCGGGTGACGCCGCCACCGGGCCGGGTGGTCGAGCTCTCGGGACGCGCATGCGAGGGCGGGGGCGGCGGAGCGAAGCGGGGACACCGAGGCGGCGGCGAAGGCGCGGCGAGGGGGCGGGGCGGAGGTAGCGCCGCGCTGCGTCGCCCTGCGCAGCAATCTCGGCTCCCACGCCCCATGATGCGAGAAACAGAGATCGCTGCGGGCTGCCTCGCCCCGCTCTCCTCCCGCCGCCTCGGCGCGCCCTCTCGCTCCCGCCTCCGCCCCCGCACCGCTCCTTCGTACCCCCCTCTCCTCGCGCCGCCCTCCGCGGGCGGTGCACCCCCTGCGATCCGAGCCATGTGACACCTTGGCAACCGGGCGCTGTGTTTTGTTCCGTCGCCATGGCAACGCAACGCCCTCGCCTCTGCCCCTCCCCCACGCCCCTGGCGCCCGCGCAGGCAGGTGAGAGAGAGGGTGGTAAAAGGAGAAGCCTTGGAGGAGTGCTGGCGCCGCCCGAGGGTTGAAGGGAAGGGAAAGAGGCACGAAGGGAGAAGGGTCTCGAGCGCGAGAACACCGAAGGAAGAAAATATGACGGCGTGATGTTTTGATGTTGTAGAGGACCAATGAGATCAGGTGTGAAAAATGGCTGCCGGCTCTGACTTGGGCGACAATCCGTGAAAAAGGTGAGGTGGTGAAAGAGCCAAGTCACGAAGTGCCAGGCGGAGGGCAGAATAGTGTCTAATCCGATATAGTATATGGCAGTGAAATAGCTAGTTATTGAGAAAGATTTGTGAATAAAATTTGAGCGTGTTGGCAGAATTTTCATTATTTTTACTAAACCTCTTGTTACATCAACATAAGTAATTTACAAGAACTTACAATGTAATTAATAATTTGTGATACTCTAAATTATTAAATATATTTTAAAAATCATGATATGTAGCTGCATATGAAACCAGCGAGAAAATTAATAAAATAAAAAAGCAGTTCATGTAGCTGCATATTTAATAAACAGCAAACACGTTCTATTTAGAATATCAATTGATCCTCTATATTGAAATGTAAAAGCATCTCTTCCCTAACAGTGGTAGCATAAAAAGTATGGTGCCCCAATTTCATCCAATGCAAGAAAAAAACGCATATCCACACAGCCGACCTACTTTCATATCAAATGTCCATGCAGCTCTGAATGGGGAAAACTGTGCGCGCATCTCTCCGCGGCCTATCCTCTGGCAACACCTGCGAGTTCAGGCTTCGAAGTGAATGCAAATGTTTCGCTGTAAACCACATCCCGGGCATCAGCCCCGAAACGCGCGCAAGCCCCTCTCTGGCATCGGTCTACACGTATGCGCACTAATACCAACACTAACTCCGTATTACCATATGCACTTTCCGAATATAAATGCTGGCGAATCATGAATGCTTATTGTGCGATATACCTTCCCGTGTTTGCACCAATAGTCCCGCGCGGACGGTGCAGCACACGCACGCTGACACGCTGCACACATGCCCACGCGCACGAACACGCAGAGACCCACACGCGCGCACGCGTCCGCGCGAGGCTTCGCGCATCAGCTACAGTAGACACTCCCGCACGTATTTCATATAATAAATGCGCTCTCTCTACCTTCCCCGCATCCTCTTCGGCCATGCCGCTCACTCTCTGCCTCTTCTCCCTCTCCCTCTCTCTCACTCTCACTCTTGCCGCGTTCGTTCCACGCTCTCTCCATTTTGACTGAGCTCTTCTCTTTGGCTGGGCCATTTAATCATTTTCAAATCAGATTACTCCAAGCGCTGATCCGGTTGGCGCACGCGTGCGCCCTACAAAGGAAGCGAGTGTTTTGTTTGCGGGGAGCTGCCTCGCTATGATACGCCGCCGCCGCCGCCGCCAAAGAGGATTGTCCGCTGCGCGCGGCTAGTAATTTAGAGAGCTGTTAACTTGGGGCGCGGGCTCCGTGGTTCGTCGCCCGCGCACGCGTGATGCCGTGACGGGTCGCCAACTCTCGCTTACCGTTAATGGGAAAAAATGAGACAAAAATGGTAGGGCTTCGTGAAACGCAAATATTTGCTGCGAGTTATGAACAGTTTAGTAAGGTTTGTACGTGTGCTGAATGATTCGGCGGTGACATGAAAATCCAATGCGTCGTGAAAAGGTCAATTTGAATATTGTGTCTCTGTGAATGATGTTAGGTTCGTAAGTATTTGGGAAATGGCAAGTACTTTGGCTGGTAGCAACAGAAATGATTAAGAAAATCTTCATCTGATATCTAAGTATTTTCAAGTTGATATATTTTAATATTCTGTCCCCTTGAACGTCAACCTAAAAAATAGTAAATCGTTCTTCACTTCTATACTAATCATATTTCAACACGGTAATAACGTAATTCAGAAATACAAAAACAAAACTGACAGGTATACTTGCGAATTTCAAAGCTTTGAATGACACCCTTAGTTCAAGAATCACTTCTATATATAGGTCAGTCTGAAACATATTAAAGCAGGTTTCAAGCTTTTGAGAGCATGGAAAGCAAAAACTCAACTTGTTTTGAAACTCACTGTAATTTTTACTTGATCGCAAATTATTTTGTCATATCCTTACCACCAATTAGAATTATTAGGTGAGGATTTGTGAGCCAGGTTTGGAGATGTACACACTCGTGTTGTGGCGACTATAATCCAACCACTTTGCGCTGAAAAAGAGGCTGTGGTTTGTGCCATATAATGTTTATTGGGTTGTTAAAATGGCACAGAAACTCTGATATTATTATCAAACCAGATTTGTTTTAGAGTTTGGAATGAGATTAAAATATTTATGAGCACGGTTATGCTGATTTTGTGGTAGGTTGAATGGCTCATTGAATTTATGTGTGTTTTATAAATAAACATCGTAGCCAGTAACAAACTACGTTGGAATTCCGCAATTTATATTTGAACCAAATGAAACATACTACTATTACACAACATTTTTGCAAGAATTATGGCGCATTGTTGCTTACTGTTTTTGTTACGTAATTTAGTAAGTTCTTTTTTGTCAATATTTATACAGGATAAAAATATAATTTGCTCGCAAACAATCCTTTGATTACGATTCTATAAACGTTTTGAAACATAATAGCAGAAGAACAAAGTATGTAAGTGTCATAAAGTACCCTTTATGAGAAGTAACAATTAATATGATTTTTTGATGATTTGTAATAGTACTTGAAATAGTACACATAAGTACATACAATAGATGTTATCTTTTATAACGACTTTATTTCAGAAAAAAGTCTGTGATATGGTTGTCGTGAAGACTAACAAGTAATAATTTAACATCCCCGGTGAACAGTCCCGATGTTACTCGTAAATATCATCATAAACATAATATAAAATAACATTAAGATGTCATGCAAATTTACTCATCAAAACACAATCGCATTACCATTTGGAACTTGGAATTCATTTCATTTCATGAAAATTGTGCTAATGGATAATAAGGTGAAACTGGGCTGCGAGGTACAGAACTTGCCAGTATAAGAATGAGTAAACATAGGTTTTCAGAATCACCATTCAAAGTAAAAAGTCAGAGTTTCAAAATCATAATACTTCTAATTTAAGAGATCTCTTTAGCTGCTTTTATTACGTTTTCCCTTATAAACGATATTTTTACACTCGGTGCGGAAATTTGTGTTAAGTTACGGAATCTTAAGAATTTCAGTATTAGATATCTCAACTCCCCAAAGTGGGCACTGTTGCTAACGAATACATTTCCTTGGCCTTTCTCCCAATCTTCGTAATTTAACAACCTCCTCTCCCCCTCTCCTTGTGTGATGCGCGTCCCGACTCTTCCTCCCACGACCTTTCCTCGCGAGCGAACCTCTCCCCCGTTCCGGACACTTAATCTCTTTGAAATGAGACCCTCCGCGGGTTTTCTGTCATCCTACGTGCTGCCTTGCGTTGCGCGGGCCGTCGCCGCCTCGACTCCACGCGTACGACTCGTGCGCGCGCGTGTGATCGTGCGCGCGCGTGTGTTCGTGCGGCGCGCGTGTGTTCGAGCGCGCGCGTGTGTTCGTGCGGCGCGCTTCGCGCGAATCCAGCATAATGCGCACGGCGCGCTAATCCGCCTCTATATCTGGTTGGAGCGGGAAGTCGCTGGATCCCATCAGACGTCGATCAACTGGACCTGAATCGCGGCTCGGCTTCCACTGTCTGCCCGCAAATGAACCATTGTGGTAAATGGGAGGTTTCCGCAAAAGGAGTTTTTAATATCATGCGTTTTAAGTGATACGGAGACAAATAAGTGTGGTTAATCAAAGAAAATAGAATCACTTTCTAAAAATAATGGCTAAATTATAATTGTGTGCTTAATACTCTCCTATCATAAAGTGGAATTTTTGTAGTGTTTTGTTTTAGTATATGTGTTTCTCACAGAGTTCTCGAAGAAATGGACCAATACGGAGAGGGGTTCGGGGTAGGGTAGGTACGAGTATCACGATCTGAATTCATCACTTGTAACTTCGAAAACCAAAACAATCGTTCCTTGAAACATCCCTTCTTTTAAAGAACAATGGAACAACGTACTACTGTATGTGATACTATCTGTACGTCGTAGTTTTGCCACTGGATTGCGCGTGGCTTTGCAGCTTCTCTTTAAGTAATTTCTGTATGTGTATATACTCACATTGTACTCTTAACATCCACCCTCCATCACTTTTCAGTTCACAGGTTTCTCATCCAAACTGCTGTACTGATTATTACATAACATAATATTATTACATAACATGTAGAATACAATATTTCTACGGTTTGTTTTGCTTGCTCTATTTCATGCTTCGTTTATTGTTGCTGAGTTTTAAATCTAGGATTATTTCTAGATTATCATTCTGATTAAAAGATGACCATTGCTGCCCTTTTAGTCTTAAGGGTTTTAAACCTTTATTATTTTTTATTACGAACTTAATTTATTACATGTTTGCATCAACATTCTTAAGATTACGGGCACAAAGTGTTGATTGCAACGAGTTGATTGTAAAGTGTCGATCTCTACCAGTTCACTGACATTATCCCAACTACTTTTTACTGCCTCTGCCCCCCAGCTTCGCGGCTGTACAGACGCATTAATTACGCATTAAATGTAGTTCGGCGTGGAGAACTGCGATCTGAATAGGGCGCGGGCCAGAGGGTCGCCGAGGGTGGAGTTGCTTCGCCCGTCCTCCCCAGCCCTCACCGACCCCATTCGATCATTCCATCCGCTGCTTTTACTCCCAGTCCTCGCTCTTCTCGCCCCTCCCAACTGCCTCCGACGCTTTCATGTTAATGTTCACACATGATATGGTTCGCTTCGTAAAATACATGCATGCATATCCAATTTACAATTTATCTACTGCGGGATACTCTGTATTTGCGTGGAACTGATTTTAGTAGTTTAATGCAGTGGGGTGTGTTTGTGAGTTTGACGTGATTAAGGATTAATTTATTTATATAAAATAGTAAATCAAATGCAATTCAAAATACCTGAACTGAAAAATTTCGTATTAAAATTTCATTTAGAAGCCGGATGTGTATATATATTTTCTTATGAAATTATTACAATAAAATATTTACACGTAACCATTAATATTCTTCTTTCAGGTTTGCCAAGAAAAGGTCGGTCAGTTTTCAACTTTCGCACAAAAAACATGCTTGAATCTTATAGTATTATGTGATTGTGTTCATTGAAACCCAGTTGTTTATACGTTTATCAAATCAGTTGCGTATTTCAAGAATAAACTGCAACCGCAGAGTTCATTGGGTCATTTATGTCTTATTGGAAGCGAGGCCTGATGAAAATTCCACGCGCAGTCGGCGTTACTGTGATGCATTGATAGCGCGTCCGCCCAGTCGAGCAGAGCTCTCTCGTGTCCAATCCTTCGACGATTGAGCATAACAGTGTCAAATCGAGTAAAGAGAAAACGTTCTTCGACAACAGTGGAAAAAAAACAATTAACAATAACGATAGGACGCAGGCAGTGCCGCGGAAACGCCCAACGCCCATTTGCAGGGTGAGCCAGATAGAGCCGTGATGGCTCTCGATTTGCATGGCGCGTCGCTCGACGGGCACGACCGCCGCCACCGCCGCCGCCTCCACCACCGCCACCGCGTGCCTATCGCTGCTCGGCCCATTACCCCCAACACTCTGTCAACCATACATAATCTGACTTGCTCCATTACGTCACTGATAAAATCACACTAATTGATCCCGTCGCGTGATAAAATTCGGCGTTGGCGCGGCGGTGCCGCGGGGCGGCCCAGGGCGCGCCCGCCGCCCTTCGCTCGTCATCGGCTGCCGTCGCCCCCCTCCACTCCTTCCCCCTCCACTCGCCCCCTGCCGACTGCGATCGGGCGTTTCCGCCGGCGCTC
Source organism: Gryllus bimaculatus (assembly GCA_017312745.1). NCBI lineage: Eukaryota > Metazoa > Arthropoda > Insecta > Orthoptera > Gryllidae > Gryllus > Gryllus bimaculatus. Next base: position 4,141,924 of record BOPP01000020.1, read on the forward strand.
GCCAACAATGAAGACGAAACCGATCGCTCCATTCCGTTATTAAACTGTTCCAGAATCGCCCCCGCTCGGCAATTAATCAGACGTCTCAATAAAAACAAAAATAACGGACCCCGATGCGTGTGAATTACGCGTTCTGGATATGCAGCTCTCTCAGATTAATGGTTCCGTTTCCTATTGGTTTTAACACAATATACATCATTCGTCGGAACGATAATATTTTATATTCAAGCACTGTCAATGTAGAAAAATATGCCGCGTTTGTCGCCGCCGTGGCGTGGGGCTCATTGTTCTGGAACGTTTCCGAAATGTAGAGCCGTTTTTTGGGCATTGTGGGCGTGTTGGATGTCGAGACGTGTCTGCGTTTTGGAGAACTGTTCGTTCTAATTTGGTGCGTCTGGTCGGCAGCGTGGCAGCATTCTGTGGTGGCAGGCGCGTACTTCTATAGTGGAAAGCGGTGATGGGGTATGATGAAGTACCGGCCTGTTCGGTCTTCATGCGGTTTCATTTCGGCCGAATCTCTCTTCCAAAATTTGCGAATTAGCGTTTACCGCTTCATTCAGGACGAGTGAAAAGCAGTCTAATTAAAATGTGTTGTCCGGTTAGTCCTTTTTTTATTACCAGAAACGTTTTTCTCCAGCGCTATACGTATCATCACCACTTACAGGAAGACTGCTGTTGCAAAACGTTATATGCAGTTTTCCTAAATTCAAAAAGGGACTAAAAGGAAATAAACGATTTTTGTACGGAGAGTACTGAGACCAAGTAATTGGAGTAAAATATTTTGATACGTACATCCCCGCATGATCGAACTAACTGTAATATTTATAGACCTACATTGATGGGAGAAGTCGAAATATACGTTTGAAATATGTTAAAAAAATTTCGTTATAGGCATATTTTATTGCGTTTGACATCCCTGAATATAGGCAAACGAGTATATTAATACTTTTTTTAATCTACAAAAAATAATCAGTCTCGTAATGATTTTACAGAAGGGATTTGCAATAAATAATGTTTGAAATATTTATAATTGCCGAGCGTAATCTGCTGCTAATGTAATATAAGAGTGGATTTAAAGTTGTGAACGGTCCTTTGCGTCAGCTGAATGAGGGCCCAAATTGTGTTGATATTCCTGACTTTTTGAGGGTCCCCAGTTTTTGATGATTTTTTACAGCTCCTCTTATGAATCATTAAACGGGCTTTGCATCAAACACGGACTAAATGGGGGAAATCTTTTGCATATTTCAGCCGAAGGGCTCGTGAATTATACAACTCCAAAACGAGTGAGATAAAGGTGAATCTAAGTATTTAGATTTAATGCTCGGGAATCTGATTTAATGCGCATATGCACGCTCATATCTCGCAAATGTAATGGGAAGCGAGGTCTGTGTGATCCGACGTATTGCGGATTGAGTCGGTTTTATTTCTCATGCGGAACTCGTGGAAATGCAACGAGGATGGTCGGTTGAAGTGAAGTATACTTACATGCACTCCACACGTTCATTCAAACGAATACTCACCAAACGCTCACAATGATATGTCATTTAATTGCGACAGATCTGCTCCTGTGGCCGTGAGATGCATTTCCACTGGCATTGATAATTTAGTGTAGTTTGCCCGGTTATTATCCCCATTATGACGAATGTAAATTTAACAACCAGTAATTCCCTTGTGTTCATTCGCTTTGTCCATATGTGGCACTTCATAGAACTTTTTCTTTATATACGTTGCATGTTATTAATTATCCTAACCACTGTAGCGACCAATATAAATTCCCAATTTTTAAGCCCCCTTTAAGCCTACCGTTTCAAGTCTCTCATTTTTATCTGTGTCTATTACCACTTTCTGAATAATTACTGTTGGTTGGAAACTAACTTTAGGCATACTCAATTCAACGTTTTTGAGTTAAAACTCGTGTATTTGTACACAAGCCAACACATTATGTGTACAATATGACCTAATTATTTACTTTTTTTAGCGTTAAGATTTCAGCTCACATATTGGGCGCATATTAAAATTAAAGGAACAGTAATTCCACTAAAGTATCCTATATGAAAGTGAAATCTCTCTTCTATTTCGACGTATTAAAGGACGGAAACGGCTAAACATTAAACCTTTTATTTCAAACCTCCATACCACAAAACCGCTCTCGTTCGCGCCACTTGGTAGCAGACGGCACTCCTATACTCAAAGTCTCTTGCAAGCGCCGTTCGTTCCCTCAAAGCGTCTACTCCCGACACATTTTAAGCGGCCAGAAATTGAACCCAGCTGAAAGGCCATGAATATTCAATGCTATATTGACAGTAAAACACCTTTTCGTAGCGTGGTAAACTTTAATGAAACACTTGGCTCGGGCCATTAACGGGGCTTAAGGCGACACCAAGGAGCGCGCACGGGCTTGGCAGCGCCACCGTCGCAGTCCTGACCCACCGCTGACGCTCCCCTCGCCCCGCCTCCGCCCCACCCCCACCCATTTGGGCTGCGCCCGCCCCCGCAGACCGGCTGAACGCCTAGGCCGGATTACGACCGTTGTGATTTCTGGGGCACGCAGACCCGCCGAATCGCTGCGTCCGCTCGCAATGGCCTCGCTGGTGGGTGGCGTCTCGGAATAACACATGTGGGCATGCAACAGCAGCCCACTATATGGAATACTCGCTTTATGAGCTTTCTCGTGTGTTATATGACTCGTGCAAAGTACGCCGTTACTTGAGAAATGCGCAAGAGCTGATTTATAGAGTAGACTTACGACAAGCTTGATGCAAATCAAATATAGTTGGTATTCACGTTTCTTTAGGGATTTGCATTATTAAAACTCTGTTTTATGAGATGTTTCCTAGTATTCTTATTAATTTTATTCTCATAATGTAATATATAGTTATCGTAAAATACAGGCTGGTTACATCATCACTTTTCACAACATGTCTTTGTGAAGTCATGGTGACAGTTTTATGTATTTTTATTCAACAAGTTTCTATTTCGTATGACAATCGAGTGTTACCCGAATACAGTTTTAGAGCTTTAAAACTTAATGTTCTATGTGTTATTTAGTTGTAATATGATAACGAGTCTTTTTTTGCTGATTATCTCTTGTGAGTACTTCCACAGCAAGGGTAGTCAAAACATGACACACATCTTTACTTCTATGACAAATTGAATCGAATATATGTTTTTGCAAGCATGTATTATGGGGGGGTTATGTCTTGCTGTTCATTAATATACGTATATAAAAATTAGGGTGATTATTCATGCACATAACCGGCGCTACGCACGTAATATAATGCACATTTGAATCCATTCATACAATGGTTTTTTGAGTGCAAAATATTATAACATATTCAACTGGTTGGTAGTCATTGTTCAATGAATGTGTCCAATATGTCGTGCTTTTACTACAAATATGAAGTGGAGAAGTAATCAGCTCATAAAAAATTGAAGCAAACTGCTTACTCTGGAAAAAACATAACTAGAATGTAAACATTTTCTTTGTGTGTTATCACAGCTGATTAAAATTCAATCTTTACTGCACTAACTGAAGTCCGACATTCATGGTATAAAGTTTATTTTAGAATAATTCAGAAATATCACCAACAAAACTTGACCAGAAGTTGAAATTTGTCTGCAGTGAACTGCAGAAATATTTTACAAGGTAGTTATTTTTAAAATACAAATAATTCATGTATAACAAGATATTATAAAAAAATATAGCTAAATTGAATTCTCATATTAGATGTGCAGGCAAGATGGACAAATGGGCAACCAAAGAAATTATGTCTGCGTAACAAGTTGCAGCGCAGCAAGGGCTTCCTGCCGCGACGAAGCACTCCGCAATGGAGCGCGTGGGCCAGCTGCGCCTGCGAGGCGCTGCGCGAGCGGCACGCGCGGTGTTGCCGCGCTTTCGGCCTGCGCGCGTCGCTCGCTGCCCGTCGCCGCGAGTATCTTAAGAGCGGCGGCGCCGGCGCCCTGTATCCCCCATACATTTACATGTAAATTGAATAAAGGCAGGGGTTGGCGGCTGGTTTCGCGGCAGAGGCCTCCCGCGGGGAAAGGGCAGGCGGGCGGGGCGGGGCGGGGGTTGGGCACGGCGTCCGGGAAATGATCTCCAGGTGCGGTCCCCGCTGCCACTCTCCCCCTTCCCTCCGCCCGCGCCGCCAACGCACGTTCGGGACGCAGCCGAACGAGTGAAATGACGGAGACAGGACCGGGTTTGGCGCGTGTAGGAAGGCTTCATTGACAGGAATCTGAAACGAAAGCTTGTATTCGGTTGTCATATATTTTACAATTTGCCACCTCAGGATGAGTGTTAAGTATAAACAATGTGAATTACAAAAACACAAAAATCAACGGCCATAACTGAAAGTTTCTATGAGGAATGAAAAAACTACTATAAATAATGATCCCTGAACAGAAAGACTAATCAGTTTACTTTTTAAGTTGAGACCAAGCTAATACCATCGTTATAAATAAATTAACTAATAAAAGAGATAAAAAGGAAGTAAGCAAAGGATAAATAAAATTTTTTGAGTAAGAAATGGTGGCAATGGTACAATTCTTTAATTTGCAACTCAGGTGGTATGTAATGCCACTTGAAACAATTTGTATGTGCCCCTGTATCTATTCATCTATTTTCGCAACTGGATCTACATTGTTATTCCGGGCACGATTTTAGTAAAACCATAACTTTTATTCTTCATCCTTTTGAATTTGCACAAGTAAACATTTGTAAGTATTGTCAAACTTTAAACTGAAGCTGATTTCCAGCTGAGCTTTTGGCTCCCTCCACCCAAAAATCTCGCGTCGCCACCTCTTCCTTGGCCACTCCCCGGACGGGCTCTTTTCAGCATCAGATATTGCATCGCTCTCGGTGCCCGAAGAATTCATTACTGCGCGGCAGGCATCCGAAGAGGTCCGGCAGCGCCTCCGCCCGATACTCGGCCGAGATGTCCTGTCAGGAATGCGACCCAAGTATTCCCT
>BOPP01000020.1:4147095-4174309 GCA_017312745.1 Gryllus bimaculatus
TGTGCGAGGGAGCTACCCTCCGCACTTCTCGCTCGGACTCTCCAGGCGCCCCTTCGACAGACAATACCCATTAGAAGTTGCCTCGCAATTATTCAGGAAAAGATTCCTCGGACTTCCTTCGTCTTCTTCTGCAGTAGCGTCCCGAATAGACCATCAGCAGCCTTCGTCCGTCTCCCTTACGAGAGGGTTGCGAATTTTTACGAGTCTCCCAGCTGCCTTTTTTCGGCTTCTCTCGTTTCCTATGCCCCGCCCCTTTTTTCCTGCCGTCCTTTTTTTTTCTTTCCTGCTCTCTCTTCTCCACCCCGCGGTCCGCGCTCTCGTCTAAGGACGACATAAACCCGCGGGCTCGTGGGGGTTGCGGGCGCCATATCGTCATAGGCCGTTGTCCCTCCGCTGCACGTTCGTGCCACGCAACCCCTCGTGGCGCCTTCTTCGCCCTACCCCCCCCCGGTTCCACAGCGCCCACGTCACGCGCTCTCCTGCGGCGCCCGCAGGCAACGACCGCCGCGACGGCTCCCGCCCTTTGTGAGGGCGCTCCCGGGACCTTATCGCCCGAGATTCCCGCGTTTATCTTATTTTCTCTGTGCGCGCTCTTTTCTCTTCGTTCCCGCCTTTGCTTGCCTTGCCTCACCTCTCCTCTCGCGCCGCGTTTCTTCGGCTCCTCAATCTTGGTTTTTATATATCTATATAAAATAAACTTTCTCATATTTTCTTTCATATTTCATTTCCCAAGTGGAGCAAGGTCGTCGTAAAGAAAGCATCGAAAAACCCATTTTTATGCCATGCGAGAAATGACACGCGGCCCCTGGATCGCTGTTGCTATCGGCCATAACAGCGAGCAGGCGCGTGGAGGAGGAAGAAATTGCAAGGAGTATAATCAAAGAGCGTTGCCTCCTTTCTTCTTTCGAAAACCACTGAGGTGATTGCAGTCACAAGGCTTGTGGCTCCTACTCAGGAGGACGCGGGTTTGAGTTCGAAAGGTGGCATATTTGCGGTCTGTCACGAGATAGTTTGTAAAATCAGAACGAAATAAAAAAAATCCTGAAGAATTAGGGTGTGTGATGTCTGATTCCTCCTTGTGGTATTTAATAATGAGGAAAGATAAATATAGATGTACACATTTTTGTAATGTTTTATAAGTTATACCTTGCACTGTTACAGGTACCTTGAAAAAATCATAGAATTTATAAAGTATAAATATACGTGTAAAAATGTAGTGGCGTTATTTCAGTACCATCATTTTGCTTTAACTTATGTCTGTGCCTAGAGAGAAAAAATATGACGTTCGCTCTATTCGTTGTAGAATAAAAAATATATTACGTGTACGTTTATTTTGGGTGGCTTATGCCTTCAAATTGTGTTATTAGAATATGCTGTTAGGGCTCGTTAATATTTTGCTAACTATAATAATTCCAGGCTAATTTTTTAAACAAATTGATCTGTATCATAATATGGCAATTAAGTGAGGCTCATGACTATAGAGTTACTCTGTGAACATTTAAAAAAAATTAAAAACTAGTTTCGAATGTATACATTTCGGGCATTATTACTTATATGAACCATATATACATTGTATATCTGGTACATATATGCATATCTGTTTTTTTCATGTACATTATATATCTACTGAAAGCTTTTCAACCAAACAAAGAAAATCTGAATATTTTTACAGTTTATTTGCACATAATGCCCGAGGGTAGTAAACATTGCGTACTCATCTTTTTTCATTGAATTTATAGTTGCTTCTCGCCTATCAACCTACAACAGTTCCCTTTATTTCCAACCCCTACTCCTATTCCCAGTGAACTATCATCGTTGAAGAACTCCAATTTGCATCGCTTCCCTCTCCTACATAAAAGTTTTGATTGGTTAATTTCGATACACGGCGACCCCATCCCACCACCTCCTGAACTCCGGAGCCCCGCGACGTTTTGCAATAAAAGTTTTGACAAGGGTCGCCCCGGGTAAGCGGAGCGCAACTCCGGTGTACCTGACGTCACATTCTGATGGAAGTTAGCGCCAGGAGAGCGAGAGCGCGCGCGCGCAGGTCGTGTCGCAATCTCGCGGGCATCTCTCTGTCGAAACGGATGGCCCCGGGGGCGTGTGGACACTGCAGATAACGGCCGTGGGCCCCGAATCCTTTAAAGCTCTTCGCTCTCCCACAGGCCGGCGGGGGGAAGGGGGTGGCCGGAAGAGCACAGTACCAATCAGCGGCTATTTTAGACTACAAAATATTGCGCAGTCGTCCTCTCCGAAGCGATAAACTTTTCATTGTCACGCGCTCAAAAAAGGATTTTCTCTCGCCCAGTATTTCTACCGAACAAGAGCGCCCGCCCTACAGCTGTGCGCAGTATTATTTACTGTCCGGCTTTATGGTCAAGGGAAGAGCGAGCCGCGAGCCCGACGGCGCGCGCGCTTGCCTCTCTCCCCCCCCCCCAGCACGAAGGGAAGGCGGGGCGACGAGGCGGCCGTTGCGACAGCGATGTATTTTATTGCGCAAGCTTAAGGTTTTGTCCATTTGCGGTCTGACGCGAGCCGGCGGCGGCGGTGCGCGCGCCGGCCATATTGGCATAACAAGTGACAGTGCTCAAATCAATACAGAAGCCTTTGCCGCAGGGCGCAGCGCTCTGGTGTTGGTGGGCGCCTTGCGGCGCGGGCGGAGGCGGAGGCGGAGCACGGCGGCAGGGCGGGGAGGCCTAGCCGCCGCCGCCGTCGCGCCGCACCTAGCACCCCATTTGTCTTGCCAGCTGGCCTGGACATATGGGTAACACTTCGCCCTCCCGCCGGGCCGGGATCTCGGGACGAGTCCCGCCCGATGCGCCCGTCGCGTGAGCAGCGGAGCGGGCCCGGAGCGCGGCGGGGTGGGCGCAGTCACGCGGAGTGGACGGACGGGGAGGCCCAGACTGTGGCCGGCGCTCGGTTTTCAACTGGTTAATGGGAGCTTAATTAGGAGGAATCAACTGCAAGCGCGAATATTTTTTTTAGATCTTCCAGTATTTCAGCAATAGAATTGTTTTATGACACCCCTCTCCTGTCGCACTACTGAACAAAATTTATGTTGTAATTTTTGTATCTCCCTTGTAGTTATTATTGGTTTTTTGCAGCATTTCCAAAAAGGGCTGTTAGAGTTTAGAATAAATAGAAAACCTTTATGATATTTTTCTATTTTCAAACTATACGAGTAGTTTACAGTTTACAACAAATAGAATTACATTTATACATTTCTATTTGATTCAGCCAATACTTTGCTTCGAAAGTGACATCATCAATCTGATTTTTTACCAACCAGACCATATCATATTGATGTGGCGTTTTCAAAACATTCATTAAACGTAATAATACTAAAATTCAAGTAATTCATCTAGGCTGCAGCCGTAAAGAAAATAATTCGTTGAAGTTCGTTGGATTACAATGATTTAATTTGCATATTTCTCAGATTCATTATTTTTTTGTATTTACTATATCACTGGAATTTATGTCTAACGTGTTTTACCTTTAGTTAACCTTCTTTACAATTCTTTGTTAATGCTTTTACTCTCTGAGTTACATTTATTGATTCCTACTCGCATTTTATTGTATCGATATGTCCTTCATTTATCCATTTTCACACTTATGAAAACAGATCTAGTTATTTATTTCATTTCAATTATTTAAAAGGTCCTATTTTGCTATGTGTATACTTGTATTCCCGAAAAAAAAACACAGTGTTTTCTCGCTGAAAGGAACTCTCATATCGATGTGAATCTTTTGATTCCAAAGAAACTTTGAATAAATAAATCATGGCGTAAATTACCGCAGGTCCACTCGATTATTCTCTAATATAGTATAGTCCACAAAACAGGAAATCTGAATTAAGCACGCCGGTGCTGACAACGTCCCGTGAAAACTTACGAGCGTTCCTCATTTATAAATGAACCCTCCCCCTCCTTCCCCCCCCCCGATCGCCCGCTCGGCGTGGCGCGCGACCGCAGAAACAAGAACGAGCGCAGCGAAATTTGTGTCCAAGGGAACGCGGGTCACCGCAACAGGCTCGCAAATTATCCGCCAATTGTATTCGCATAAAAACAATCTGCCCAGCCCTCCCGTCGCCAACAAAATAGACGAGCGGGCCTTCAGCGCCGAGTCAATGAGGTCGACCGCGCGCGCGTCGCCCGACGAAATATTTACTCGAAGCTTCCGCGCGGCTGAGTGGCGCGGCCGCGAGCCTCGTCCCCGCCATGCATATGCACGGAGCTCGGCGGAGGTGGGCGCGGGCGGAGGTGACGAGGGCGGCAGACTGGAGTTGGTGGTAGTATTGGTGGTGGGAAAGGCAGTAATGATGGTGGATATGGGTGAAGGAGGAGATATTAGTTGGGGTGAGGAAATGATAGCGGTACTGAACACTCAGAACGTGGTTGTGGAATGATTGACGAAGTCGTCTGAGGGGACAACGAGAGTGACCGTGGCGATGAGAGGATACGAAGGGAGGTTACGAGCGTCGGAGTGACGGTACCCGAAAACGGTGTTAAAAAGAGAGAAAGAAATAGAGACAGACAGACAGACAGAGAGGTGGATAAGCCAGAAGAGTGAGGGTGGCCAAGAAAGGGGTAACGGTAGCGTCATGCATTTTGAGGCAGGGCACAGGCAGCTTCGGGGAGTGGGGAGTCGCGGACGGGGTCGGCCGATGATACGAGCGTAGGTCGCGCGGGCGATTGTAGCGCGCGGGTCGGCTTTTTACGCCCTGCATTAAACGCCTTTACGCTAAATTGTCAACTTCAACCGCAAAGCGTTTCGCTCGTTGACTGTATTTTGCGTAGTGCTCGCTGTGACGTCCACGCGTTTTAGAAAATCCGTTCCCGGCCCTCTACGTCGCCTGCCTAGCGCCGCGTAGAGTGGGGCGCGCAAAACGCGATAGGAACATAAATAGTGCGGCGCATTCTCGCACCCTTTGTTCGTTGCCTAGCGAGCACACCGGCTTGCCAGCTGTCCGAGGCGAGGGGAGTTACTTAAGCTAATGCGAGTGCACAGAGCGGAGCATGACAAAAATTAAATTATGCAACTTGTAAGGTAACTAAAGCAACAACTTATAAGTTCATTAAGACGATTGGATCAAATGGAATGTTAAAGCAAAATTATATCAGTCAGTTTGGTAATGGAATATTTCGGATTATTCATCTGAATTTTGTACACAGCATAAAGAGAAAATGTTTTTGTCGTATTTCAAAGTACTTCAAGGGCAAAAAGAATTGTCAAGAGATGCGTTACGAAAAGTGAAATATGGCTACTTAAATAATGTCAGTAAATTGTGTTCAGTTTAAAAATATGAGAATAATAAAGGCACAAGTAATGAAAAGAGCAAACTGTATAATGTGGAAATGAATTATTCGAAGTAATGAGTGAAAGCATCACTTTCTTAATGATCTTCTGTTTATTATTTGTATCCCAGTATTATGGTATTCCGTAAGTAATATTTATGAATGCAATCATATTTGTGTCATTGACGCTATAAAAACCAAGAACCTGAGACATTTGTAGATATTTTTTATGCCCAATGCTTTTTTCAATTTTAATATAGTCAGCCAGTATACTATATATACATCGCATTTAGGAAGACGCGTATACTAGCACAAATCTCGTCCTGCCGTCGTCGTTCCAAAACACCAGGCGTCATAACCACGAGGGCCCCAGCAGTATTCCCCGATTATTCCAACGCCCAACTCCGCTAAAGACGGCTCGATGAGATCGCTCCATCCCTGTGAACCGCGCGCGGAGGCGCAGAGTGAAAGGGTGGGCGGGGCGGCGACGGGGAGGGGGTCGGGTTGAGGACGGGACGAGGGCGGGAAGGAGAATGGGGCGGCGTCGATCCGCCTGCGCTACGCGTGCTCGCAGCAGGGGTCTCCAAACGAGGAACGGCGTGCGCAGCTGTGGCCAAGATATTTCGTTCACGAACAGAAGCCATTTCTGTCTGAGTATTTGCTCTCGTGCTACGTTGCGGCGCTTCCTTCAAGGTTTATGTCCTTCAAGTGTCCTTTATTCTTTCACGTGTTACAGCACCGTCCATTTAAATGATTATTAATAAAAAAAATTAGATACACTCTCAATTTTCTTTTTTTTTCGCTGTAATTGTGTCTCGCACAGTTTTCTTTCCGTTCTCGATTGCGAAAGCTCTGTTTGGGTGCTGAAGTTTGGTTCCTTGATTCTGAATGACACGTAACTTTATTGGAAGTATACCAACACCAATTATTAATAATGTATATTAACTTTATTTTGCTCAACTTCCAATTTAGAGATTTTCATCACAGATAGAAAGCAATTATACTCGTACTTATATTACACCTAATATTGTTTGTGCCGTTTCTGAATTAAAATGTGGTGGACAAAATCTCGTAATTATACATTTATAAATATCGGTAAGTGTTAATTAATTATGCATTATCCATTTCATTTTAAAAATCTACAGCAGAAATATGTGTTCAAATTACATTGGTTTCTGTTTTATACTCAAATTCTGTCATTAACATTTGATAATTTAATTGTATACCTCCCTGTATTGTCATGTCGAAATCTTCTGAACATGATCTAGGTAATATAAAAATTCGACGTATTTTTTTCAGACATTCTATCTCTTGCTCCATGTGTGATGAGGTGGCAGTGATAAATCTTTGGAAACCCCTTGCCTCCAGCCCTCTCTCCGTCCCTTCTGGCATTCTTCTCTGCCCTCCCTCTGCCTGCCTCCCCCCGATGTCGCCCACGCTTCCTGGGTCGGTGCCTGGAGCGCCCCCTCCACCACGCTCCAGTTTACTGCTACAGATCGCATTACAGATATTCCATCGCCTTCAGCCCGGTATTATCTTCATATTGATACCTGTGAAGACGCGACGCCGCCGGGCGACGGGGAGGAGGTCGCCTGGCGGCGGAGCGGAAGAGAGGAGGATCAAACGAAGGAGCAGAAAGGAAACGGGAAACCAGGTGTGGGGTGAGGTGGGGGCGGGTAGGATACTGAGTAAGAGTAACTTGGGAAGGAGAAGGGTGATGAGTAAGCAGGTAGAGGATGAGTTGACGATTGGGGCCGTGGTTGTAGAGGTAGATGGGAAGATGAGATTGTGGGTGGTGGGATGGGAGTGGGCGGGGTGCGTGCTTTGTTCGGCAGTTGCCTGCTTAGAAACCGCCCCTTTGCTTGAGGCGTCTTTACCTGAGGGATCTATTCCCGTGTGCACGTTGCCCTCCATGCAATATTGCAATATGGTTGATCACAATTTCCGAACGGCATTTGTTTCATGATTCTGTTACTTACGAAGTAGTTCTGTGATTTGAAATTAGCCCTGTGACCATATGATTATTAAAAAATATACTGAAATGAATGTGCCCAAAATTAATTAATGCTCAGTCATGATCATTATATATCAAATATTATGTATCAAATATATAGATAACAAGACTAAATGTTACGATATTTATTTTTTTGTATTTTAATACCGCTGTAATAATATCTGTAATAATCGATGGTTAACCTTGTAACTGAATTGATTTAAATTTTTAGATAGGATATGATTTACTACTCTAGTGAGAATTAATCAGGTGAGCACAAACGTATATTACTCGTTGAATGACGCTGAAATAAACTCAAAATGTGTTTGTTGTGGTGTCTATTATTTTTAATTCAAAAACGTTATTTGAGGAGGAATATTAATATTTTAGTACATGGAAGAGTTGGTCAAATCAAAGTTTTTGTTTTTTTGAAAAAGTCGTCAGAATATGTATTTGACCTCATACAAATTTGTAGTATTTAAACGGCGCAATTAATAAATTGGCAAAAGTAGGGCAGAATATGTACAGTAATAATTAAAATAATAATTTGGTTCCAAGATTATCAGTAGACTTTTAGAGAATTTAATTGATGTGCGACGCTTCTCTTGTTGTAGAACGTGGAGACACATTCCACTAGAAATTTATCTAAATTGCAGCTGGGAGAGAAACCCATAAAAGCAGACCCAAACTGCATGTACTGTTCGAATCTACACATCAGAATTATCCTCACGCAACAACTCGAGCAGAATTTGACGACTCATTCGTATCTTACTCCCCGTCAAAGGAACATTTGCTCGGATGCGTAAACGCGGACGCGTTGCCGAGTGGTAGATTGTGGCGTTTAGCAAGTGTAACTTCCGTTCCATCTCGAAACTTGTTTACGCCGCCAGGACGAGCACTTGGCCGACGTGTTCTCGCCGGGACACGAGTCAGAAACGCAACACCGCGCTCTTAACTCAAGACGATGTGGTGGGGGAGGGAGCGGGAGGGGGCGAGGCGAACCGTAAACCACGCGAGCCGGGCTCACGAGTGGAAGATCTGCCGCAGGCGTCGTTAGGCTGCGCTGTCGGCTGCAGCCCAGCGCTGCTGGCAGCCGACTCGATTGCACACCACCAGCATTGTTCGCAGCAGCCTATTATCGTCGGAGACGTCACCGATGCCCTTCCAGTAGGTCAAGGATCAATTTAGCTCCAGCTGTTTGTTCTCGCATGCAGAAAATGCCCCAAAAGGATTCCGTACAACAGAGAGGTTTTCACCGTAACACATTTAAATGTATGTGAATGGAATACTATTTTGGTGTAGTTTTCATTGTGATTAATTTTAGCAAGCTCAAAGTTGATTTTTTCACTTATTATTTGAAGTTTTTCATATACTACTAACTCGGTCATGCTAATTTTGTGTAGTGGACAATAATAATAACATAAATGCAAAATATTCCTATTCCTATTCCTATTGAATAGTTTTTTTATTGCACTGATTCTGTTGAATACGGATGAATTATATGTAGTAGAATTATTTTCTTTGTTTTCTTTATATAACTATGATAAGCGTTTGCCTCTTTTAATGAAGTAAGAAATATTTTTAGAGAACATTAAAATGACAGATACCGCGCCCTTCTCTCTTCTTCATAGCTTTCTCGCCCTTATGAAGGTACGAGAGTGATGTAATCGTGCGCCAGAAAACGGCAAATTTTCGGCAGAAATATCTGATTGTCGGGTGTTGGTAACAAAAACTTCGTACAATCCAAGTGCTAAATATAGCAAAAATACCTCTAACACGTGGTGTAGCCAGAATCTATGTTTTGTGGGTTCTAGATACCGAAAAATCGATTTATGGCATAATGTCTGTCTGCCCGTCCGTCTGTCGCCAAAACCGTTCAGCCTATTTTCCCTAAAAATGATATTCCCCGATCGATCGCAAGGTTTTGGGAGTTTCAACGAATACTTACAAATTTAAGGGTACTTAACATGAAGGGTCAGAATAATTTTCAACATTTTCTCAAAAATTGTATAAAATTGTTTATTAAACTTTCTCCTTGAATAAAGAAATGAAGCATTAAGGGAATGTGTCTAATATAGCACTGGGATATATTGAATAGAAAACAATCATTGAAATTTGCTAATAGAAACGAAAATGGGTATCTGTCTAAAACTATTTGGCCCTTTTCAAAACTTTTAAAAATCAGTTTAAAATATAACTTTTTCTCTAATTGACTGTCTATTGTACATTGTGTTTATTATGAAGTTGCTAAGTATCACAGTGACTAATGATTCATTTCTTATACGAAAAGAATAACTATTCTTAAAGAGAGACGAAATACATTGAAACATCAAATATGAATCGAAACATGTAGTTCATAAAATACTTTGCAACAATATGAAAATAATTTCCAACGAATATATTCAAATGGTAATAGTCTGACATCCGTCTCTTGAGAGGATGATTCTAAAATATTTCTTCGAACACTGCAGTTGCAACGACTACCTGGCCTTGGCCTCCCACGCAGTATGCATCGAAGGCGCCGTCCGGGTGTAGAAAACAGGGCGAGTGGCAGAGAGCGACATTAAACAGCCCGAAATTGCTTCCGAGGCGGCGTACAACCCGAATTCTCAAATCGCAATTCTGCGCAGACCTGCGCATTTTCTTCCTTATTCTCGGCTTTTTCTTTCTCTCCTTTTCCCCTACATAAAACATGGAAATACAGCGTTGACACAGGAACACTTTTAAGGAAAAGGGAATGCGCGAGGGATGGAAAGAGAAAGAATAAGAGGGGACAAGTGAGGACGTTCGGGACACGAGAGTAGGCGCCGGGCCTTTTTAATAATGGAAGGGTGGCCGTTCTGGTGCGTTATATCTAACAGACCTCTGAGAGTAATATTTCCTACTTTAAAAGTTAAGTGCATCGGTTGGGGTCCGGAGTGGTTTGGAATCTCTAAGTGCAAGAGAGCGGGAAACTAGAGAGAAAGGTGAGAAAGTGCGTGGGGAGTCGTGAATAGTTGGGAAGGTCTCGGAATGAAAATGAATGGATCGATATGCCGACGTTTTATCTTTGCGTTGTTCTTAGAGAGTGGGAATATTTACAAAGGCTGGAAAATCTTCTCTTAGAATTTTGCTTTTGTTACAGTTTTAAAACATTATACGTTTTTAAAAAATCTTTCTTCTTTCAGTTTGAAGTCACGTACTTTATCGATAAATTAGTATAATTTATCTTGATTGTTACGTGAATTTAATAAGCAATGAGAACTTGTGTTAATTTAATGATAATTTTAAAGTAGTACGTAGCATTTAAATTGTCTGAAAAAGGGTTTAAGTCAATAAATACTACGAACATTTGATGAAAGGAACAAATTCTTAATATTGTTTTAAATTATTTTGAAAATGTATTTTGTCATGTAGGATATTATAACAGTGTAAATGTTATTCTCTTATTTGTCTCAAAAAATTGATAGAGAACTGTGGGTGATAAAGTATATTTAAAATGACTCCGGAAATTAAAATAGTGTTTAACTACACATACAAAATGCCCAAATAAGAGCGGTGTATCTCAAAAAGGGTATCGCTTTTTGTATCCGATTTTTCTTACCGCTTCTACCAACTGGCCAATCATAAACTGTGACTCATCTATCTTAGGAGGCGGTGTACATCGATCCCTATGTTAATGTCCATAAACAGCTTATGTACTGTAACATAAACTTTTATTTTAACATAGGATTTCAGTTATTTTCAAACTTTGGCGCACTTTGGATCTCTGTTGGATATATTTTCAGTCTTGGAATAATACTATTAAATACTACTCGTGCTTTAGAATTTATCGACAATTTTCAAAGCACTCGTGGTATTACCTATGAATACCACACTGATTACCACTAAAATGTTCAATGATGTTAACATTTTGTGCCTTATTCGTAAAACCTCTTTTCTACTAAATAGTTGTTCAGAAACTTTGAGAAATCTGCTAAAACGTAATATTTGTCTTTGAAGTTGTTCATTACATATTGAAATATACATTGTATTAATGTTTTTTAATCATACTCATTAATCTCATTTAACACATAAACAAAATATATAAGATTAATTCTACACTTTGGTCATAGGCAAATTAAGTTGAAATGATATACTAGAGGTGCTAAAACAGAACATACTTCCTCGCGTGGTTGAAAGTAGATACATTCCAATATACAATTCCTAACTTTTTTTACGAATTTCTATATTCAAAAATGCGATGAAAACAGTTCGTTCACTACAATCTTTAAATTTCTTTGATACATGTGGCGATAAAAATGAAAGACAAAATTTGAAACCGTTTCTGACAAAATGGTTTAAAATGGTTTTAAAAGTGCCTATGTTTCATCTAAATTTGCGCAAAAAATGCTCAAATTTTTGAAAGATTGAACATTACCTCTTTTGAAGAAATGTTTTGGATGAATACATTTCATTAAAAAAATACAGTAGAACCCAGATAATCCCTACCAATTAGGGGTGTGGTCTGATCGGAATCGGAAACATTCCGATTATCCGCAAAAGTAGCGTGTGATACGAGAAAATGGCAACGTAGCATAGCAATCGGTGTCAGGGGTAGATTTCGCTAAGGCAAAATACTATAAAATTTGCAAGTTCTTCTAAGTGAAAATTACTGCTATATAAACATGTGATATACACCGTAGTTACCAGCGCAATAGTTCTACAGTAATAATAATTTTTAGTTATTAATAAGTCCATAATTAGTTTTTTAGTTCTACAGTAATTATAAAACCCCTTCTTTACACTACACATAAGCATTTTATTTATTTTGTTTATTGTCCATCCCAAATTTTGTTTGGATTATCCGAAATTTCGGATTTGCGAGGTTCGGATTAACGAGATTCTACTATATCTTCAAAATTGTAGTTTTAGAAATGCGCGGAAACCTTTTTGAATTTTTGCAATTTTCGAAAAATCATGATGTGGAAAGAAAATCAGACCTGTACCACTCTGTCAAACGTCCTTTGCACTATTCAACAACAAATTGTAATAAAAAACAATGGAGTATTTTTTTTAATTTTGAAATTGTCACGGGGGCTTTACGTAAAGTACCGCTCATAATTATAATATAGGTTTTGAATTCAAGGAACCCCGTCATCAGCCAGATAAATTGGGAAATATCTATTTGGGAAAAGTTGCTGAACGGTTTGACCTCTAGCGTTGTTCACAGACGGACAGACGGACGTTTTGCTGTCATTCAAGTTTTCGCTCTCAAGAACCCACAAAACATGAATTTTGCTTAAGCCATGAGGTAGAGGATTTTTTCTAAATTTAGCGACTGAATTTATCTACTTTTTCGTTACCAGGGACCAATAATAATGGTTTTTCTGACAAAAATTCGCGTTTTTCCCCCGCTATATTGGGTAACTTTATCTTCTTAAGAAGTACATTCTTAAGAGACAGAAAGTAAAAACCAAATTCAATAAGGTACGTTGCAAGCTACTTAATTTATTGCATTCATTTTCATTTCTTGTAATATATACAATCGTAGCTGCTTAAATGTTTATGTTTAATTACGGTACGCTACGGCATTTTGAATGCAAAGACGTAACGAACCAGCAGGCGACTAACCCTATGGTAAATTTCGCCCAGCCTCAACCGCCTCGCACTGACTTTGCAGCTAAGACGTGCTTAATGAAGCTACGAGTCCACAGGCAACTTGCTAAGCTTGTATCGAAACGACCTGCCTTCTCCGTTACTCAGACTCCGCATTCGATGTTCCCGTCTTCTCTCGGGCGACGACGATTCCTTACTGCGTAATCTACCACCTTTTCTAGGATGATACCACTATTGGCAGCTCCCACTCATCATTCTCTGTCACAGTTCTCCGCCCATGACTTGCCTCCCACCACTTCTAACCTCATCTATCTTCACTTCTTTCGTCTGCCGCCGTCACGAGAGGTGTTTTCCATTCCTTCCTACCACCGAAGTCACTCGTCACCATTTGCGTCTTCAATACCACCAACGTCCCTTAGGCTATCCGGGTCCTTCATGAGTTCTGCCGACCATCGCCATCTCTCCATCGCCTCTCGCCCCCGTGTGCAGCGTTCGCCATCGCCTCTCCCTTCCGATGCGGGCACGGCTTCCCCCGGAGCCGGGCCCAAGGCATTTGGGAGAACGCCTGCGGAAGGATTGCGGCCGGGGTCGACGGGGCGGGCCGGCGCGGCGCGGCGAACAGGCGCAGCAGGACATTGCGGTTATTACGAACCAAACTTTTAGGCTTAACTCTAATCTGACGGACTTTTAGACAGGATTAAGGAAAAGTCCACCCCCGCTTGTGGAGTGCCCTCCCCCTCCACGCCGCCTTCGGCGTCTCCACCGCCACTCCGCCTTGCAGTCCCAACGCCTCCACTCTAGCAGCCGATGCCTTTTGCTACCGCCTCATCTTCCAACCCCATCTCTCCCTGAACCCATTGCCCTCGCCCCATTTTCACCACCTACGTTGCTCGTGCCCGTCCACTGCCACCGCCGCCTCTCTCCTCTAGTCCCTCCCCCTCGCTTTATCCCCTTCTCACCTCTTCCCCCAGCCTCACCACCTAAACTCCGCTTCGTAGGTACTTTTCCTTTTTGTGCGCCGGAGGAACTATATTTTATTTACAATAAGCTCATTCGCCGACGTTCTGTCACGTAGTGTTGCTCAAACTTTTTTATTCGGAGCGCGGGCCTCGGACGCGCAAGTGCGGCGCGCGGAATTACTGGCTTGTGTAATTGATTTCGTAGTCGGAATGACGCGACGCGGCCCCCGAGAGGTACAGTAAATAACGAGCTTAGTTTCTGGGTGAATTAGTCGCGAGTTCACGAAGTGACAAGCTTAGTTCTGTTTTAATTTTCAGCTCTGGAATTTATAACAGAACTTTGCGCAGGATAAAAATTGTTAAATAGTGGAACGTTAGTCTGTAGGAATTTGTAGAAAACGTGAAAATAATGAGGGAGTTGTGAGTGCAGGTAACATAGCCTGCCATGAATAGTTGCCGTGAAAGTTGAATTTAGAAACTTAATACCAACATGCCCTGTTCATGAGAGATGCGTTATGCTTTTGTGCTTTATTATTCTTTTTTCATCAAAAAGCGACGATGATGGTGTAGCTGTTAGCGTATCGTACTGTAATACTGAAGTTTGCGGTTTCAAATTCGTGGATTTTTAGGCCCGTATGCCTCCTTCGGAGAAGAACTAAAGCCGGCTGTCCCATGTTAGTAGATTTACTGCATGTAAAGGATTCTCTGGGCTAAATTAATAAATAACCTGTTTCGTCACCCAAGAAATACCGTTCTCCACTAGTTGGTGAACGGAGCTTAGCGAAAATTGCGTAGTCAGACGGAAGAGCAAGTCTCATTGCATGAGTCTCGCTTCGTAAAATAAGACTTCAATTCAAATCGCTTCGCTATCTCACTTAACCCTCGAACGGGCGCTATATATTTAGTCACACCAGCGGGTTGTAGCCTGTGGAACATCACAAGCTTTCAGTTTCATGTGCATAGGGAGGAAATGTCTAATTATATAACTAGACTATAATATTATTTACCTCATTTAGAAAAATCGTATATCACAACATTAAGAGTTATCTTTTTATTTCTAAGAGTAACACTATTTATTTAAATCATGTTTGTAATCACAAATTGTAAAAATGTCACATCAAAATGTACTTTATACGGTATTAATACATGTGATACAGTAGTAATCACACTTTAAATGTTCTTTGCAAGTGAATTGTTTACTTTTTTGACACGTGAGTGTCGTTGTAGTATTCTTCACCCGCCACAGTTCACGCATTTGCTGTATTTTTGTATGATTCTTGCTCTGCTTTAGTCTCATCTTTGTTACGCCAACTCAGAAACGTATGGATATCGAAAGGAAGTGAAGATTTTTTGGGTCTTCATACCGTGTGAGTTTCAAACAATGAAAATTCAAAATTACTCAAAAATTTTCTGCCGCTTCGTACGCAGTCTTGTTGCCTTTCGAAAGAACGTGCTCTTTCACACCTGGACGGTCCAAAAAGAGAAATTGGCTATCTTGTGGTAATCCTTGACACAGAATTCGCATGCACCTGCACATGTGTCAAATCCTCCTTTTGCGGCGTTACAATTCTTGATGATGCATGGATTTATGGAATCACTGACATTGTCAGGTTTGTCGCGTGTTGTTGAAAGAGCGACCGATCTACTTTTGTTTGGTACATAAGAAACTATAATAAAATTAATTTGTAATCCGAAAGTAGAGGATTATACTTCTCGTGGTTTGTCAGGTAGAAACTCTAGAGGTATTCATTTTTTTGTTTTTATGCACAGTTCCTACAGTTGTCAAACCAATATCTAAATGACTTTTTTTCAAAGTATAGCTTGATTGGTAATTGTTTGTTGCCACGTCTCTGTTGGTCATTTGTACATGTGGAACTAGTCTCAAAACATGATCATCCGGACATATTTGACACTCGGTAATTCTTCAGCATTCCGTAGAAGTGCCACGCGTGAGTTTAAAGGTCACACTGACTCACTGGCATGTAGGCACATGGTACGGAGTGCAACAGACAGCGTAGGCTGCGAGAAAAGGTACCAGGAATCGTTATGTATCGTTATGTTATGTTCTCGACAGAGATCATTCCAACACTATTCAGTGACTCATACTCCGTTAAAATACATTGGATGTACTTCATAAAATACATCTTATGTACTAGATTGATAATGTTAGGTAATGAATTTTTCAAATTACAAAACTGTATACACAAACACAGTTTTAAAATTTGAAGTTAATTAAAATTTGCACAAACAATAGTTTTAATGAACCAAAACAAGGAAAAGAATTCAACCATCGAATTTAAAATTATTTCGTTTGACAAATCTGACGTAGCACTTCTTCTGTGAGCTGGTCGTTGAACTAATTTCGTACCCGACGCTCCACGTGCTTCGCGGGGCGCACGGCGTTCCGAGAACTCATCTGCAGGAAAATATTGGGAACGCGATGAGCGAGAGCAGCCGCCAGAGCGCAGCAGCAGCGCGCAGCCCGGAGCCCGTAGATCAAATGCGGCCTATCAATTTACCGCTCCGGAGTGGGCGAAGCGTAATGAAGCACTAAAATATTGCTGGGGCGGGCGCCGCCGTGCAGAGGCGACAGCGGCGGCGGCGCGGTGGCAACAGCGGCGAGCATTACAGTTAAAAGCGAGGGGTGGCCCAGGGGTGGCCGGCGGCGGGGGTAGTCGGCTCGGCGGCGCGCAGGGCTTTCGTGCCGGTGTCTGAATCAATTAGGTCCCTGGGGCCGGACCCGGGGCAGCGGGACGGGGGCTCGCGGCGGAGCGGGAACGGCGGGGGGGGCGGGGCGGCGGGAAGAGGCGGGGCGCTCGACAGGGAGAGAGGCCCGCTGCACTGAGAGCGGCCCTACACTCCCACGAGGACCCGCCACCGCCGCCGCCGCCGCCGCCCGGGCCAACAGCCGCCTCCCCCTCTCGTCACCCTTTGTGCATGTTAATGAGATCGACGATCAAGATAATGGAGAAGTGAAAACAAACGCGGCGCCGGGTTGCAAGCGGGACGAGGGAGAGGCTCGGGGTTCAATCCCTGTCCGCGGCACCGTTAATTATGCGATCCTGCCATTCTTTGTGCCCTCTGCCGCCACCGCCGGCGTCAGACTGTGTTTGGACTGCTGTGCTTCTTTGCAGCCGGCACCTCCTCGCAGCCATGATGGAGTCGTTCTGCGTGTCGTGACGGCTCCCACTACTTATTTTGCGAGGTTCCGCCATCGATTTCTAGTTATTTGCATCCGAAAACATAATGCTTTTCCATTCATCCTCGGGGACAACGCCCCCCTGTCCCACAAAACGGACGGCGTGTGTTGTTCCAAGATGAGGCAAGCGACAACACCGTCATTCTGCTCCCGCGTAATCAGACAAGCATTGAGGACGACATATGTCGTTAAAAAAATATTGCTCTCCCTCTCTCGATCGCTCGCGGTTTTTTTTCGCGTCTGATTTCCTCTATCACGAGCCAAGTCATTTCACTGGACGCTTCCGCGTGGCCCTCGGGAAACGAAATTTCGACTTCTAAAATTACTCCGCGTTTTGCCTCGACCGCGAGAGGGCATGAATCCTTCAGAGTATGAATACGTTCACCGCCGAGCGGAAGCCCCGGACGATGTTAATTCGACGGACGCGTGGCGCCGAGCGCCGTTGAGCGACCGCGGAGCACATCCACGCGAATGGTGCCGCCGCGGCCGTGGCCATGTGGGATGATAAACCGGAGCGGAGTCTGCTCACTCGTACGATCTTCAATTAGGAGTCCACCGAAGCTGCGGTGACGGCAGCGGTGAGATTATGACGAATAAGGTTGTAATGGGAGTAGAGGTGGTGACGCCAGAGAAGATAGCGACAGGGGTGGTTTTGAAGGATACTGTAGCGCTGGGCGAGTTTGTGAAGGCTGTGGGGGAGTTGAATGGCTAACAGGGGGGGAGGGAGAGCTCTGCTGATAATGTGACGCCTGGCTGCGAAAGTGAGGGCAATCAGACAGTGATGATGGAACATGTGACGGTGAGTAGGGTGGGTAGATATGGCTAGAAATATAGTGAAATCGGTTTGTGTGATTATTTCTACCGACGGGCACGACTTGAGTGACAAATATTTGGGGGCACGTCATCTGCAATGATGATTATTCCCATTAGTGAAGTGAATGTTGTATTTCTGCAGGTGGCAATGTTCCTTCCCAGCTGGATTATGAGATCTTGCCGACCTACACGTCGACCTGTGGGGAATTTCTCTCTTCAAAGAGGGGAATATCTGGATATCTCCCACCAGCGAGGTAGCACGCCACACGAGACAAACTCTTCGCTTCTAACTGGACTGCCGACATATGTGGAAGTCTAGTACATGATAAGTGTGAGTGGTTAGGAAGGGAAGGGAAAGGAAGATAAACAAGGAAGGGAAAGGAAAGATCGCGCGCGGCAACTAATTTGTTAGGATACTGCCCTAGCATCCACTTGGTGTTGGTAGGAGAAAACGCGTAAAGCTACTGATAAAAGTAGCCGACAGCTAGAATTCTTCTCCAGATAGCGGCTCAATTCAACGTAGTAATGCAACTGTAATTGAAAATCCTCCACCGCCGTGTATCTAACCAAGAACCTCCCGTTGAAAGTCACTGTAGAGCCTGCGGCAGTTATGGCTCTGAGCTAATCACGCCGATGTGGTGATAATGGTGCTGCCTTTGTGTAGAAAAAGTATGAGTAAAATTGCGGAGATGTTAGTACGTTGCCAGTTACGTTGATGTCCGGCGAGATTGCAACCGCAGGGGGTGTGCCGAGAGGCAGAGATGGCGGAGAAGATGATGGCACCGAGCGACCAGGCAAAGGGAGAGGTAGCTTCGATCTCTGTAGCGAGCTTGTGATAGATATGGTGATGATAGGGATGAGGATAGAGATTGTGGGAGTAGGTACGGCAGCGAAAGGTGACACAGTGAAACTGGAGAGAGACAGTTAAATGAATCAGGAGCCGGAGGGGGTGAAAACCATCGAGACAGCGAAGTATAGTGATATTGTTAAAGGCAATGTCTAGGGAAAACCCCGTTGTGATAACAATAAACAAAATAGAGCAACGAAATTTGAAGGTTAAATATCGGTAGCATCACGTTTTAGGTATTGTATGCCAAACTTTCATGTGATACATAATATTTCGTTCAAATATTACCAGTGTAGTAAATGAGTGTATGATATTGCCTAAATTTCAGCTGCTTGCTTTAATATCGATTCCAAGTACAATATATCCTCAATATCATATCTAGAAATGCGTAATGGAGGTGATAATGGTGGCTACAACTATAATAACTACTGATAATGTTTTAATGAGATGTGAACATTTTGATAATTTTATAATCGTATATATTTCAAAAATGTTTTTCATTTCAAGTAATTTTTCAAAAATCATCAGAGTGGGGTAAAACTCAATTTTTTTGTGGTTCTGTTTACATAATTGGAATAGTGCTTGAATTTTAATGTGATATATTATTTATTTACTCAGTTTTATTTCTGCTACATATCACAAGTGTCTTCCATTTTTTGTCATGTTTTATTTTCCATTTTTGTATATTTACTGCTTGTTTCCATGCCTTTTCTTATTATATGATATAATATATTATATATATATTATTATATATATATTTATATTATATTTATTTAATGTATATTACTTCTTTTAACAAAATAAAAACGAATTTTAATTATTTTATTTTAAATATGTTACCCATTATCACCCTAATGATCTGCTTCCATTTCTCAGAATGCGTGTTTCGCCCTCTTGTCATAATTGCGATCTCATTCGTTCTTTATCATGCATCCTGATGAATCATCTTTGTTTCTTTCGACATAAATTTTTCTATTATTAGTTATTCACGTTTCCATTTTCACGCTTATAGGTCCACATTCAGGCGTGAAGAAATGTGTATTTTTGTCAATTAATATTGACGTTCTCAGAATATCTAAACTAACTTTTAACGTATTAATGGATATTACATTATAGACGTTACCGCTGGAGCAGTTGAGAGACGCGCGGCTGATTAAAAATATTTACTCTTGTATCCGAAAAGATTTTTTCTACACTTACAGGTACTTTTAAAAACGTTTCTTCACTGTTAATAAATAATGTTATAGAAGTGATAATGTGAAATAGAAGGTCAGTTTTGCTAAAATTAATATTTTTTTAAAATTATCTGTCTTTGAGTGTTATACTGTGGACGAAAATATTGAGTCTGTTATTTTATAAATAATATTGCGCGTAAAGTTGTATGAATTACAAATTCAGAAAGCAAAATACTACAACATTTTTAGGGTTAATTAGTTTATTGAATAATTTAGGAAATAGAGCAGAAGAAGTAAATATAATATAAAAACTGACCCATTTGTTGAAATGACTCAGGCACCTGTAAAAACACGGTTATTTTTATATAAATCATATATTTATATACGATTATTTTGTAATCAATCTATTAAGTATAATTATATTTATCTCATTTTCGACAGCCGAAGTAGGGTTTCTTGTGAAGTAACTTCCATGGATAATCAGAAATATTCGGTTGTATAACGCAAGTCGCACGCGCTCAATCACTTCAATTCTGAAATGTATGCCGCGAGAGTCACCCGGCCGCCTGATTACCCTGCGCCCCGTGCTATTTCCGGTGATCCCGAGGCTGAGGGGGGGAGGTAATGCGAGGGGGCGGGGGCGTGGATGAGAGCGGCGCGTAATACTGACAAATGGGCGAAAGACGCAGACAGATGCGCGACCGCAGGCGAAGGCAGCGCGCGTGCGTCGGAGGGAGGAACTTGCGGTCGAAAATGAAATAAATGGAGTGCCTGAAAAATGATAACCGGCATTTAGACTCAAACACGAAACTCATTAATTTGCGCTTTAATTCGCGGGCAAATATTTGGCCACTGCTTAGCGATCCGCTGCCGAAATAATCGCCTCCAGGTCTCATGTTTGATGAGCAGGATTTGTTGCCCAAATCGGGGGATGATGGTGGTGGAAGTGGGGGTCACCTCTAGTAGAGGTTTTGCGCTCTCTCTCCCACTGTACTCCGTTGGCCTCCCAGTTCTCTGGCGCTTGTACTCTATTCTGATCGATTCGCGATTTGTTTTCGAATCCAAGTTTTTCATGTAAATAAATTCGAATTACTTGTATTAATAAAAAAAAGATTAAATGAAAACAGAATTTATAATTTTTCCTATCACATTCACTCTTCTTTTCTCTTCAATTTTCGATTTATCTGATTACCACAACCATTTACGATTTATTCCACTACCACTTACCCTTACAAATATTTTATTTATTAGTAGTATCTTGGTCTATGTGTATAAGAATGGTCAATCGAAAAAATAGTCAACTACGAAGAAATGTTATACCTATAAAAACCCTTTTAAAAATTCTTCTCGATATTCTTTAAAAGTACAGCACTCTATTGTTTGGGGAGTTTTATGCCTTAGTAATTTTTAATGTTATATTTATCTGCCTATACTATGTGTTTGAAAAGTATATTGAATAATATTAACGTTAAATTCAGTATATTACTTCCAAATGAGTATGACTCTTGTGTTCGAGTTCCGCATTTCTCATCTCCTTCGATTTGTTCACATTTCTATTCTCTCTCCCGTTGGTATGATTTCATGACCCCTTTCCGACCACGACATTCAATATAGACCTGCCCCTTTGAGCCGTTTTTTCCTCCCACGAGTACGGTTAGTTTATACTGGCCGTCCGCTTCCCCTCCCAGCACCCGCGCGTGTATGGCGCGCGTCCAACGGTCGCATTCGCAGGTATCTCTGGGATTTCACGCGCGCCCGCCTCGGGCCCTTCGCTTTGACGCGCGCTCTGTGAGCGACAGCCAGGGGACGGCTGTGCCGTGATCACGTGACTTGTTGCGGTCACGAGGGTTTTTTTGTCGCATGTTCAGTACAGATCTCACTCAGGCTCTTCGTCAATCCAGTTATTGTCCGAAGCATTCACTTCAATCACGCCAAGGACTCGTGCTTTTATGTTCTTCTTTCCATTTGTTTTGTTCTGATTGCTTATTCTTTGCAAACAACGTTTTTCAAGTGGAATTCTTGAGTGGTAATTCACTTTTATTTTGAATTATTCTACCATACCATATTCGTGCTATGGGCGGTTCTTTCTCACACAAATCGTAACATTGGAGTGGAAAAATGACGAGCTTTTGGTTGTGTTCTTACCAAAAGGTCGATTTTAGGGTGGGCTGTGGGTGTGTCAGTCAATCGAAAGCATTTGCAACTCTCTGTGAGAAGGACGTAAGTTCATATTTCACGAAGCTTCTACACCAAGCAACCGTCCTTCGCGAAGTGACCTTCGCTATCGACCGCACGTCTGAGAATCGACTTAGCTCCCTGATGTGCAAACAACGTTGGAAACTGAGGGCGGTCGCCGTTGATAGAACATGAACCTCTCTTTGCGTCCTCCAAGTCGTAACCAACGACACGTGGCATACGTAGTCGCTACTGTCGTTATTATCTGCTTTTGGTATCCTTAATCACACACTTCTTTTTTGCCTTTTGATTTATCCCCCACAATTTTCTCTCTCTTCTTCTCTCTCACGGACTCTTTCTTTCTCTCTCACACTTTCTCTGTCTCCTCTATCCTTTTAGCTTCTGCTCTCTTTCCCTTTCTTCACTAAACTTATTTATACTTTCTGTCATTACATAATAAATATTCCCGTTAGAGTGAGTAAAACTTGGCTCCCATCTATACCAATAATAAATATAATAATAATAATAATAATAATAATAATAATAATAATAATAATAATAATAATAATGTATTTTATTGGTGGAGAGGCTCAGGTCTATAGGCCTGCTCTTCCGCCTAATCGCTATTGGACGGCAGATAAATGTAACGCCAGTCAGGCACTCAAGTCGGTCTCGCTGTATTGCGCTGAGATTGTAACAATAGGACGCCGTTATTAACAGTATGCAGCTGCGGGCTTAGATCACTTGGAAGGGAAATTTTCGTTATCAGCATTGCTACTCCGTTTTATCGGAAAACTTTGTTGTATTGCATGTACGATAGTGCTAATATTATACTACTATTTTGTAGGATGATTTCAACTACAAAATTATATTTTAATATAAATCTATAAGACGTATACGGCATGTTCCAGAATAGAAGCTTGCAAATGCACACATTGTCTTTAATAAGCCGACTGACAGTACACTACGTACACTTTAGAACAACTCTTCTGTTAGCATTTGGATTGAGTAGGGGTGAGTAGTACTCGTAGCTCAAAAGACAACTGACAAAAAGAGTGTCCTTTCACACTTTTATTTTTATTTTATTTTTTAATAAATTATGTTTTACGTTCTACGCCCAAGGATAAAAAACCCTCTACTGTTAAAGTATTGTTTTTATTTAGAAATTTTTAATTATTATAACTATCTTTATAGAAATGTTTAATAGCTGAAAACATTTTTTAAGCATTTAAAGTGTGAGAGAAACAATATTCAGCTATATTGTCGCAAATACAAAATTTCGAGTCCCTCAACAAGCGATTACTAAGAAGCATTTTGTAATACATTTACTATTTCACAACCTATTATACTTCTACAAGAGTCAACTTATTTTCTAACACAAATGTTTAACGTAAACATTACTTTTAGCGTGTTTTGGAAGACCTTTGGGAGGCAAACGACCACTTTGCCGTAGCATCGCACGGCGATCTATGTGATCAGATGCCCTGTGCTTGCAGCGGAACTTCGTCACGCAGCAGCCACCGCTCTATCGCACTCTCCCAGCTCCTGCTGTTTGCTACCCTCTACCTCCGCCACTTGCTCTTCTATACTCGAGCTTCACGACGTCTATTTCTTAACATCTTTAGGGCTGCCTGGTCCCGCACTTGCGTATATCTCACCTTTGGGAGTCCTCTCCACCGTGCTCTGCACCGCTCTCACGTTTGTATCCTTCCCTTTCCTGCTATTCTACCTAACTTTTTCTACCATATTTTCACTCAATCCCATCCTCAAACTTACCTGCCTATGCATGTCGTGCATCCTTCTTCATCTCCTCGGGTCTCTCCAATCTCCACCCTCCACTATTCTCACCGCTCTCGTAACCCTTGATGCTCTCTAGAACTTCTATAATATTATTGCCTTTATCGCAGTCATACTCTACCTTCATTCGTCTTACTAATATTTTTCCCAAACCAGCTGATGAATGTGATTTATTAGCATATGTATTTTTTCGTATCATGAGGACGAAAACACTCCATTCACGCACTCTCAAGGGTTTTCACTATTGTATCCTCTCTTTTCCATTATTGGTTGCTCATTTCCTTGCCTTCTTTCCCCTGGTATACCACCTCACCATACCTTCCCTATTTCATAGTTCCATCCGCTTTTCACAATTACCCTCCACCTATCCCTTACCGTGACCATCCCAACTAACATACCGTAACCATCGCTAGTTGCCTTCACTAGCGCTGCCATCACCACCGCAGCCAGCGCTGCACCGCCACCGCCACCGCCACCGCCACCGCCACCGCCACCGCCACCGCCACCGCCACCGCCTCCGCTGCCGCCAGGGTCGCCGCAGGCTGTTTGCGCACATCCTTCAGCTCGGGATGAGTGGCGGCGCCCGCTCTTGTTTTGAATGCACACGCTCTATAAATTAGCGCCGCCGTGTTTGAACGAAACAACAGGGCGAGGTGGTGGAGCGGTGGAAGGGGGAAAGTGGGCGGGACATGCTCAGGGGGCAGAGCGTAGGGTGCGGTGAAGGGTTGGTGGGGATCGGCCCGCGACGGCAGGGTTGGTGTACAGAGTATTAAGTGGGATGAAACAGACAGAGGGTACCTGTATGAGCTCACAAGAGTGGCAGAGAAATGCAGCGGGGAAGTGTTTCTATAGTGAGAATGACGTGGAGCGACAAAGAGGAGGTGGGAATCGTGTAATGAAGAAAACACGGACAGTTTGTGTGGGTAATGGAAGCCACATGAAGGGTAACTTCCTATGTTGGCGAACCAGCGGTTGATTTGGGTGTCACGTACACACGTTGGAGAACGGGTAACGAGAGACGCGCCAATGAACAGACTTGGAAACAGTGCATGTGAGTGGTGGAGACGGACGCGTACATCTGCCAATGAAGCAAGTGGGCTAGTCAACCAGTAGACGAGCAGGCAAGCGAGAGCGGACGAGATAACAAGCAGGTTATCAGGTGAGCGATCGCGCGGGCAAGTGGACGTGTGAGAGTTGGGGGCGTGGACGCGGAGGCCAAGCGGGCGGACACACCCGTCGCTGCCGCCTCCACCCCGACGACGCACTTAACATGCGCACATATCCACGGCGACCGCAAGCCTAACACGCTCGCAGGTAAACACGGCGGCCCTCGCCGCCCCCCGCCCGCCCACGCTTTCGACGCCCCCGCACCGCACCGCGCCGCGCCGCGCCCCCTCTCGGGCCCTACCTCTTCGCTTGCTCGCCCACTCACCCACCCTCTTGCCAGCCCGCCCGCGTGCGCCGACGACACCTGCCGGGGACAAGCTCTGCGAAAACACGGCGGCCGCCTGCACGCCCTCCCGTGCGCTCTCCGGCCCGTCCGCCCGCCCACCCGCTGCCGCCGCCCGTCCGTAGGACACCGGCGCCCGCCGCCCGCGGCGGCCACCCTCTGCTCGCTGGAGAGCGCGCAGCGTGACACAGGCGGCGTGCGGACTGTGCTTTTCCGTGCTCCGCTCGCTTGCTTGGATTTCTGGGCAGAGGAAAAACTCGGAGCTGAAATAGTTATGAGCTCTAAACATTTATTCGTGAAGGCGCTCCCATGAATTTAGAAACAGTTTGAAAAATACATGAAATATTTTCGATGAAGCTCTGACGACAAAAATACATTTTTGACTTGAAATTTGTGTTGTAACTAATATTAAATTACATTTTGTAAAAGGAATTCAAAATATCATTTAAATATCAGTCATATTTTTGCTACATGCATGTTAATTAAAATTCAAAAACATTTTAAATATCTAGTGTTAAATTTCAAATTTCTTAAAAGGGATAGTTCAACAGCTACAGATCGAAATATAGTTCATTGTTTTGATGTATTATTTATATTTTCTGTGAAAAAACTCCGCCTTGTACTGGAAGTTATTGAAAAATAAAATATCAAAATTGCACACATTTTACGACGCAAATTCTAGTTTTCGGGGGTTTGTGTAACCCTTCCTATTTTGAGAAAATGTCCTCCGCCGACGGGACAAGCGCTCCAAAGGGCATGTTAAAAGGTCCCTTGTTAGTGGTATACAAAGGGGTTAAGTTCTACAACAGATTGAGTGGCGTTATACAACATTTGGGGTGAATACCAGAATTCGAAAGATACGAACGCGAAAGGATGAAGGTATTGTAATGGCTTAAAGGACTTCGGCCTAGCCACATAGGATCAATTAAGCTAATTTGTTTGTAATAATTACCTATTAAATAAAAAATAATACAACAGATTGAAAATTTCGTAGACCAAGTGTGAGAAAGAGTTCAAAAACTCAATTGGTTTTCTTCAAAATTGGAGTATTACCTTTTTGATAAATGTACTGTGTGCATTAGAGATCATTAAACTTTTTTGTTTTATAATACAACATAATCTACTTAGTAGTATGTGAAAGTATGGATTATTTACTACCGCAGCCTTGGAAAAATTTTCGTTTGTGGGAATTCGAGGCCCTTACCTCCCGTACCATATCATGTTTGTTCGATACCTAAAATATCTGAAACTCCCAAAATGTAATAGAAGCTCCCAAAAGATCTCATTTTAAAGAACACTACATGAGAAACATAATACCAACTTGTATACTGTAAAACCATGTTTAAGATTCTAGGATTCATCTTTATCGAGTAAGACTCAATTGATGTCAAGATATAACATTTGATTATTTCTAATTTATATGCTTTTTATCAATACATTTCATTTAGAAAGTAAAAATACAGTATGTACAAGTTTGCAAAATTATCTATGTTTTGAGATATCTCTTAAAATAAGTTGCTTTTCAGACCCGATTAATGTATTCCATACTAAAAAAATTTACGTAATAAGATGGGTCAATAGATAGCTGCTCCATCTACGAAAAGAAGGTATCACGTGAATCAAAGAGAAATTTGAGATACCTTTATTGATAGAAGAGAGGTTTCTTTCTTGAGCCGATATATATATATATATTTATCATTGAGTATGTTATTTCATTCGATTTTATTTTACTTGTTTTGGTAGAATAAAAAAAGTTAGTTTCTTCAGTTTATACATTTGTGCAACGCTATAGGAGCGAAAATGCTATTCCTGAAGCTCCTATGAGAGTAGATAAACATACTTTATCACCCATGAATAGAGGAATTGTACCGATATCTTATTAACCAATCCAAAGACCCTTTGATTATATATAGTACGGAGTTGCACTACAGCTGT
>BOPP01000020.1:4174423-4195007 GCA_017312745.1 Gryllus bimaculatus
TTTTATTTTACTTGTTTTGGTAGAATAAATAATGTCAAGTTAGGTTCTTCAGTTTATACATTTCTGCAACGCCGATAGGAGCGTCAATGCCATTGCTGAAGCTCCTACGAGAGTAGATAAACATACTCTATCACCCATAGATAGAGGTATTGTACCGACATCTTATTAACCAATCCAAAGACCCTTTAATTACTTATAAAATAAAAATTCGAACATGCTATGATTTGTCGCAAATGAAAAGACAAAACTGTTAACTCTAAACTAACATGCATTTCCCGAGTTCTCATTAGTCTCGCGTCAACATTTTTGTAAAAGAATTGATTCTTAACACTTCACAATTTATTGTATTATTTTAATAAAACGTTTATAAACTTGACATCGTAACATGTCTTCTCTTTAGTTACGTGATGTACATGTGAATTGGTTGAATGGATAGTTCATCAGACAAATGCATTTCACCTCTACAAAAGTTATGAGTCTCACAGAGTGATGTCAAGGCTTTTAATGTGTTGAACAACATATTTAATGTATTTTCACCTCGTAAAGAGACCTTCGCAACCATGAAAACGCACTACAAACATTGCCGGTGAATTGGCGAGCGGGCCTTGAATTTCTCTGAATATTTATGGACCATTTCGTAAACGCTCTCCCTTCATTTTCCGTTTTAAAAAACACATCGATCACTTTTTCCATTTCATGAATCACTACGGCACAGAAATTCCCTGTCGACAGAAAACTGCACAAAACTCGTCCAACAATTACAAACACGCCTCTGTTCTCCCCCCTAAGATTTGTTTCCTTTTACGTCAAAAACATATTTTACATCCATGTAGGCCGTTCCGGGGCCGGCGTGGCGGCCTCGCCGGTTCGATACCCTATAAGCACACGGAACGATCCGCGCGGGAAGCGTGCAATCCCAGAGAGGCCGCTGGCGGGTGGGAGGCGACAGGGGGGATAAGCGCGGAAGAAATGGGAAAATAGGATATGAGAGGGCGGGGCGGAGGGAGACGGGTGGGAGATTTTGAGGGAGCTAGAGCGAGCTGGGTGATCAGATGCCCGGATGAGGAGGATGGCGAGTGAACAGGTGAGGAGCCGAGCAAGGTGACGGGCGAGTAAGCGGGATATGGGGCGAGCTAGTCGGCGGAGCTAGTGGGGTCGATTGGGCGGGTGCGTGGCCACGGAATGGGCGTGTGAAAGGGCGGGCGTGTGGGTAGGCGAGCGGGTGAGGAGCGGACGGATGAGTGGATGGTCGAGAGGGCGGTTGAGCGAATGAGCGAGAGGGTGGGAGAATGAACGAGGGGGTTATCAGATGAGCGAAAGAGATGAATGGAAAGGTGACTAAGCGGACCAGTGGGTGGGCGAGTGTTCGGCGAAAGGCCGAGTGGACTGGCGGACGTGCGACGGGCACAGTGTGATCCGGGAACCTCTTGCGGCCCGGCGCCCACTCCACCAATTTTGTTCTAACGGCGAGCGCAGGTGGCGCGCTTGTCATTGCCGCCGTTTCGCAACCGAATCTGTTTGGGATTGTCGCGCCGACTTTCATAAAACCCGAAAAAATTTTACGCACCGCTATTCCCCTTCTCCGGGCAGCGCTCTTCGCACATTGGGTGCTTCGTGCCGGCGTCCACTCTCCTGCCCACGGTCAGCCCTGAGCTCCTTCTCGCGCTTCTGTCTTTATCTGTTTTGGGCCGGTTGTGGTTTCATTGTTACTTTGTTCGTTATTATTATTGTATTTTTTTCATATTCTTTTCTGTCCACAATTTCTCTTTCATGTAGTTGACGTTTATCATTCAATCTCTAACTTAATTCGTGGCAAACACTCGTATTTAATGCTCGTGTCATATTCAATCTCTCGCCCGGATAGTTTTTTAATTCTGGGTTCATCAGATCTGTGTACCCAGAATTTTACCCGTGTTTCGTTTTTATGATGACTTGATTTCTTAATCTTTTAAATTATTCTATGTTAATTGTCTAACATTATTGCGTTTTAGAGTAATATTTGTACCCATTTTCTTTTGTCCTTCCATTCTGCTCTTCCTCAATCATACCGTTTTACAATTCCTACTTCCTGTCCTATCTCCATTCCTTCAACTCATCCCCTGAGTGGTGACGAACGTAACAACCAGGCGATTTATTGGTGGTGTCGACTTTGTTTTATTGTTTTTTTGAGTGTGTCCGACTGTCCATAAAAACGGATGGGTCGTACCGGCGGAATTTTTTTACTGCAGCTTAATCACCTGTCTTTTATTGTAGAACACATTTTATCCGGAATATATCCGGTTTAATGCGCGCCAATCTGTTTCCTTCATAAAGCCACTGTCAGTTGCTCGCCGGCGGAATCTTGCCGCTGCGAAAAAATACCATTCTGCCCCGGTCGGGTCTTTTTTATTCGGGTCGTTCTGTATGACGCGAAGCGGCGCCGAGGGGAGCGGGACGGGGCCGGACGGCGGAGAGTGGTGTGGCGGAGTGGCGATTCGTGCAGTGTTGGCCGAACCCTTTGCGGCGGGCGCCGGCTGGAGGCGGCAGCGGGTCTTCCCTCTGGCGTCATCAATAACCCTTCGCGTACGGACCCTCTCTGTCATCGCGCGTTCGCGCTGGAATTTAAGAGCGGCCAACTCGCTGCAGCTTTAATCACTGACAACCCCATCAATTCGGGCACGTCCCTCGCGGCGGGGCGGTCCGCTGATTTGCACCCGCCCCGCCGTGTCCTCTCCCCCCGCCCCGCCCGTCCTGCCCGTCGCCGACGCCCGCGGTGGCTCGCTCCTCGCAGTTGCGAAATCGTCACTTTTGCGAAATCACTTATCAATTGAGCGGGGCCCTCCATTTTGGTTTTATGTAATGGGCGGGGCGCGACCACGGGCCGCTCCATCTCGCCGCCCGCAGCGCCCCGCGCGGTCGATGTTGCAATTACACGGCCGCTCCATCGAACTGCGGCAACTTTTCGATGGCCAATCGCTTTTGAGGTATGTTTTTCGTGTGAGCGGGGAAAGGACTGAAATCGCTGCGGCGGCGACACGTGCAGCGCGGAATTGGGAGACAAGTTGGCCCAGTTTCAGGAGGGCGCGTAGATGTCGTTCCCAGAAGTGGTTTCATTTGTGACCAGCACTCACTTTTTGATTGAAGACATCAGAGAGCGCACGAATACAGAAAGTTTCTTGCTCTGTATAACTATTTACTTCCAGATACAAACATGGCAAACCAGAAACGATTGTGAAATACTCTCTGAAAGTATTCAAAACAGATAACGCATGTACTGAATGATAATGTTAAAATGTACAGAGTAAAATTTAAGACCAGGTTAATTTAAAGAGATGAAGTAGATTTCACGCGGTAGGAGATGTCATGTAGCGATTACGCCTACATATATGGATTCAGGAGATTATTTCCTTTTTGTGGCGAATGAATATGTAATGTACAGTTCTAATTGAAGTTTATATTTTATGTATACAATAGAATCAAGTGAATTAATAGTAAGCCGGAGGGCCAAAGAAAGTTTGTACAGTTTAGATTTGTTTTTCATCTTTCTGGAGGTTCTAATTTACTCTACTTAGAGTTTGTGTGCTGCCACCATCAACCCAAATCAGACGGCTGAGTGTGTGGGCGCCGTCAGGCTGAGGTTTGCTCCAGATGATTGAGCTAGCAGCCTCAATGTTCAACAAGCACGGTCTCGGCAGAGACTGGAGCTACCCGGTTGAGTAGTGTCGTAGATTCGGCCAGATGACGGCTGAAGCCCGTGAGTGGCCCGAATTTAGAGGTGGTGACCCGTTGGCCACGCTGGTTGATTGATGGCGAAATAGTAGGAGAAATAGAAGCAGCTGACTCGTTAGCGGGCTGTCTGCTTGGAGCGAGTATTGATGCAACCGTCCGTTGTTGTTAACAGATGACAGCAATAGCCGGTTACGACTTAGGAGAGTACAGTTATGGGATTATAAATGCACTTAGCAATTTGCAATTAGGACTATCCGTCTGTTAGTTCTACTAGTAGTTGAAAAGTTGTACTTATCCGAGAAGTTTGACAATTGGTGTCGATGTTGTTTGATATTTCTGTGTCGGTCATTTGGTGTGACACTTCTCTAGCGATGACTACAGTCGCGTGGAGAGAAGTTGCCGTACTCAAAGTAGCGAATGTTTTTCGAGTGCAGAGAGGGGAGGGTCACGTGACAATAGCAGCTATAGTATGCAGTCGCCCGCGATAATTGCTCGCCATTTATTGGCGCCTTGGGGCCCTGGGAGAGAGGCGTCACGTGGCATTTTTCGTATTTGAATTCGGTTGTCACGGAACCGCGGCGTAACACGCCGGTTGAGAAAGGCGGAGGTGGCCGCGCCTCCAAGAAGATGTGTTTGTCAGCGAGATGATTAGTAATGTATTGGTGGAGAGAGACACGTTTCAGAGAGGTTTGTAAACATCTGGCAGGTATCGGCGATGGGGGCGTGAAAACGGCCGATATGACACCCCTCCGACGGCAGGGGCGCCGGCGGGCGAGGTCGGTGCCCGCGGAGAGACTAAGAATTTACTAAAAACCCTTGAATTGCGGTATTTCCCTGTTGTTCGTACGTGCTTCGACGTAGAGTGCTGGAATCGATGCTTTCGATGCGCAGATGCGCTCTGGACAACGTGGGAGAAGTTTCTGAGGGTGTAGGCTATGAAATGTTTGAAAGCCTGTGGCCGCGCGGGTGAAGGCACTTGGAGGCTGCGTCAGGTAGGGCTCGCGAGATTGAACAAGGGAGTTTTCGCGTTTTACATTTACATACCTTTAAGGTTTTTCTTCGAAATGTTTACTTTGTTTCAGTAATTTGAAGAAAAACAGTTCTCATTGTTCGAAAGTAATAATTCAACGCTATTTATGAGTTAAATGAACGACAAAATGTATAAAGTACTGATGTTTTAAAGAAATATTTAACAGTAGAATGAAATGTATTTTATCATGAAGTATTGTTCAATGTAGGAATCGTAAGAAGCGACGTAGATAATATATTTTTCTTACGATATGATACTAAGTCTCCTTTTTCCGTTATTTTTTGTTTATATTTTTCTTCTTATTCATCTGCTAAGCCAATGCATGTTCCTAAACATAGAATATAATTGAAATCAGAATATATATGGAGATCGTTTTAACAGAGGTTTTTGTAAGGCCTAAATACGGAATTGTTGTGCAGCTGCGTTCCCATCCGTCTCCTTAGCTCGATGGAGAGCCCTCGTCACGTGCGACCAAGCGGCGCCCTGCAGCTGCCTCCCCAAGGGACGCGACCGCCCTGACCGCGTGAAGGGCAGGCCGCGGGCGTTGCTCCTCGCGCCGGTCGATCATTCTTCGCAGAGCGTCGCTCCCTCCGCCATCGACCCCTTCGTTACCCGCGCCCGCCCTTCGCCACGACCTCGCTGCCCTTCTCCTCCGTCCCTTCCTCGTCTCTCTTCATCCATCGCTACTCGCTTCTCCCCTGCTACCCGCGGTCTGGTGTCGCTGCGCACCTCCATGTTCGTCCCCTACATTACGCTGTTCCATGCTACACCACCTCTGGCCGCAGCATAGTATAACAGACCGCTGCACTATACCATTGCAGACTACACCATACGCCACTTCCTGTTAAACTAGGCTTCATTATAGCATACACACCTAATCCCGGGTCGGCATTCTATTCAAGATGCTACGAATTAGATCTTTAATGCCCTTTTTTTATTCAAACTTTCAAAATATTTTCAAAATGAAATGTAAAATATTAAAAGTATAAATAATTTGTAACATCAGTTAATAAGAACTTATCACAATTTGATGGATGTAACTATGCTAAAATGCACAAGTTCTACTGCCTGTTATAGTTATGAACGTCATTAGGTCGATAAACACCAAATAACTATTAACAAATAATTATTTGTGACACCAAATAACAATTAACAAATAATTATTTATTAGCTGTGTGTCATTCAAAACGTGTCATAATACCATCTTCTTATAAGAAAAATAACATAAATAAGAAACAACTTTGTTTTAATACCTAGGAGTGCAACGTCTTCTTCTATTTCAAATCAATACGTTACAAGAAGGCAAATCGTAAGAACATGCTAGAAAATGTTTACTTTAAGGAAATAGCTAGTTAAAAAGTTATTGTATTTTTGGTATTTTTAGGGCATACCCGTGTCTTATTTGTTCCCTTGTCCCACTTTGTGTCCTTATCTCTTGTTCCCTTGTACATATCATCCCTTTGTCCCATTTTGCCCCTGCCCCATTTGTTCCATGTCCTATTTTGTCCCCTTGTCCCGTTTTGTCCCCTTGACCCGTTTTGTTCCCTTGTCATGTTTTGTCCCCCTGTCCTATGTTTATCCTTGTCTAATTTTGTCCCCTTGCTCTGTTTTGTCCCCTTGTCCTATTTTATTCCATTTTTCATTTGTCCTATTTTGTCCCGTTGTCTGATTTCGACCCTTTGCCCAATTTGTTCAGTTGTCTCATTTGCTCCCTGGTGCCATTTGTCCCTTTATCCCATTTCGACTTGTGTCATTGACTATATAGTAACCTCGCGCAATAGACTATATAGTAACATCAAGCATTAACGTTGATTGCCTCACTGAATGTTTTCGTCTCTGTCTGTCCAACCCTTTCTTTCTGTCCGTCTCTTTCCATCTCTCCATTCCTTCTCTCTCCCACCCTGTGTCTCACTGTCCTATTTTTAGCTACCTTCCCTTTCTTGTTTTATTTCCTCTTTTTTTACTTACTCCTTCCTACCTATGTATTTACCACTCACCACTTCATCACAAACCCTCCCCCGTTCAGCACCCTCTCACAAGTACTCATCCCTCTGGATTCCGGTACCTCGGTGCGCCCATCCAACGCCGCCTGCCCTTCCCACGCGCGCCGGGTATTCTGAGAGCCTCGTATCGCCTGGTGGTGAGTGGCCCTTCACTCGCGTGACAGCCCTTCGTCCAGCGCGAGCGGCGCGCGCGCCTCCTAGTCGCGAGCGCTTCGCCCGCCCTGCGCCCTGCGCCACAGCCCGCCGCGCGGCGCGCAGCTTCGCGTAGCGCTGAGCTACAGTCTGCACGCGACGGCCGAGAGCCATTGTTCCCGGGGCCCTCGTTAATTGCTCTAAACTGCCCTTTGTTTGTCCAGTCCGCTTAATCTCATAATTCCAGCGCCTCCAAGCCGCCGCGCGCCGGCCAAGATGTCGCCCGAGCCTTTGTCACCGGCCACGCCCCCCGCCGCCCCAACACCCGCGCGAAACAATGTTTCGGACCCCGTGCGATTGTGGGTCGGCTTCGCCTAACCTTATTTGCATGACAGCTGAAGGGCTCGCTCAGAAATGGGAGGACGATAACATTTGCGGGCCCTCGGAGTTTTCCTTCGTGGCGTCTCGTAAGATGAGATTGAGCACATGCCTCGAGGATGTGCTACTAATGATGTAGGGAATGTATTTCCCATCGGAGGATTAACACACGAGAGACAAAGTACGTACTTATCACTCCTGTCTGAATTCTTTTGGTACGATAGTTATGTATTTTCGAAATAATACTGGAGTTGTATCGTAATTACTTTGTTTTGCTCATTATTGCTGAAATGTTACATGGCAAATTGACGTTGGGACGTAGAAACGTCTTCCCGCACCAACCAGGATGTACAGTCAGGGGCGATGCCGCCTTCCCGTGGTTTAGACAGCACCGCAAGGCGGGTTGCATACTCGCGTCTTTAACATTGAATGTGTGCTGTGAAAATTGTAGGGACGGAAATTAGTGGGTTTGCATTCAATGCAAAAAGGGAAATATTAATGTACATGAGAAGTACGCTCTGCAATGAATGTGTTTATTTATTTTTTATCCTCTAACGTATATTTATTTTTGAATGAATTTTACGGGAATATGTCGAGGATAGTTTTTCGAAATACCAATTTAAATTTATGTTGCATATAACCACAAATGCCCACTATTTTTCAGTTTCTCGGTTTCTGGTATTCATATCACAGTAACTCAATTCCTTTCTGCATTCCAAAGCTCCATTTTACCTTTCATGTAACGTCGAGGGTTGAACTGTTCACCCGCCAACGTCGTTTGTATTTTAAACACGAGCGCCATCGGAGAGCGAAGAAGGGAGCGCAGGGTCGCGCCAACTATCCTTCCGAGTGCTTGTTTTTGCAACGAAGTTGTCAGCGTGTTATTTTATTTTATTTTTTCTGTGTGTCCGCTCCGCGCTCGCGCTCGCGCTCTTGCTCGTACCTTGTCGCGCGCGTCGTTTCCCCTCCCCCTCCCCCGCCCCGCTCAGACGCTGTTTGTTCAAGTGTTTCGACAGCGGGCCGTAACATGTTTTGCTTTCGGTTTTAACATGATGTAAGAAAAATATTGGCGCAGAGTGTCGAGAGCGCGCGGCAGAGATTGATCGCGGATCTGCGCCGCGCGGACGGTCGAGCGCTCGAGGGGCGAGGTGAGGCGGGAAAGAGCTGCGGCGAAGGGCGATGAGGTGGAGGGGGGCGGGGGCGGAGCGCAGTTTGAAGCTGACGTGGAGTGACGTGATACAGGTAGAAGTGCTTCTCTCATTCTTGCCAATCAAATCCGCCATTGAGTACCTTCAAGATATTCTTTTTTATCGTATACTTAAATAGTGCTGACAGGCTGTCGGTGTTTGCTGTCGTTGGGACTTTAGATCCTACTTAAGACTTGCGTAAGATTATTAGACGATTGTGATGGAGAAAGAAATATCAAACCTCCACGAACCAGATATAAGCATCTAATAAATAAATACTGTAACATTTGGCTAATAAATGTAGCCATTAGTTCACTAATATCCAGGTAGAAATCCACTAGCAAAACAACATTCAGTTTCTTGCAATGTTTACACAATGCTATATTGTAGACTATTTTAGAGTAAAGAAATTACGTAAATCATTTACTCAGAAATTGTCTGGAAGATAAAGAGATAAAAAAGAAGAAATAAGAACTTTTAGAAGAGTGTGTCTGTGGAATCGAATAGAAATCGAAGGCAAATTTGCGTGAAGTAAATGAATCTAGCAAGATAAAAAAAGAGAAAGGGTAAGGGAAGTTATTTTTATAAAGAAAGTAGACTAATGAGACGCCAAGGGCTCTAATAGGTTTGAAAAAAAGCATTTTTATTTATCAGTATTAAGCCGTATTTTTAAAAAATTAATGCATTTAACGAAGAACATGTTCTTAAAATGTAATGTTTAAAGTACATTCAGTACCATTCGGAGCATGCATTCCTTGGTGCTCTTTATTTGAACACATTTTCACGACTCAAGAACACTGCTATTTAAGAGGAAAAGGATTAAAATTGTATTTTAGAGTAATATGTTAAAAGTTTTATATTATTATGCAAATATAATAAAAATGGAGGATAAAATGTAAAGCGCATTATTATATGTATGTTTCAAAAAGCAAGCAGTATCTATTCGTTGAATTCATTTGATTTCAATTAATTATCTTTAAGAACTGCATTTTCATTTCATTACCAAACTTCTGCCTCTAAATATATGTCCATGATAAATATATATTTTTTTCATTTTTCGTACACCTCCCAAATTGTTGGTTTTTAATTGTCCTCTCGCGTGGAGAATTAGACAAATTGAACCGTCGCATTCCTGCAGCTTCCCTCGCGAGCCGCTAGAGGGGAGGGCGAAGGGAACGCGAAGCGGCGCGGTCGCTGTGGATGAGCCCGCTGTGCGTCGACGCCCGGGTGACGCCGCGCCGCTCCAGCGCCCATGTCGACGCGCGCCCTCGCTTCCTGCGCCCTCGAATCCATCAGCCCCGCCCGCGTGTTTGGCAGGCGCCTTCGTACGCCGCCCAAACTCTCGGGCCCCTCGCACGCCCGCTTTTCTTCTTCAAATGCTCAATGTCTGATTCAGGAACGTAACAATATTATTTATTTTGATGTTAAAATATAGAAATGGATTTTTTTATTTTAATAGTATTAGTAATAGACATTTTAATACACTAATGAAAGAGTGACTATTTTGTTCTGAAGTGTCGCGGGGTTCAGTCTCGCTAAAACATGGAATTTTACCAGTGTGTTGTGGTTTGGTAGATTTTCCACTCACCGCGCATAACCATTCGAATCATGGCCTATTGGGTCGGCGTGAGAGGCAAGAGAGCGTTCTACCTTGGCAGCGTTATTCTTCGAACGTTCATGTTCTGTCATGACGCGACAGACCCAGCCACTGCGAATCTCCACTGACACATGTTCACTACCAGACTAATACCTTTGCCATTACCGGTGTAAATAGAAAACAAGAACGGAAGATTCCAATCCGGCTCCAAGCTGCACGGATTGCAAGCGAAAGGGGAGGGGTCGCAGTCCCAGCAACCCACGGAAAACTAGGGAAGTGTTTAGAAGGTTTGTTCAAGAAAAAAGTTCTTGACTCAGTGCCTTGATCCAAAATATGCGAATGCATGTTTGAGGTGTAATTTAAAATTAATATAAAAAATCAAAACAATAATAATTGGCAATAAAAAAATTACCATTCACACATTCTGGAAATTTTCGGTGTATAATATTTGTCTTGAGTGAAAATGTTGTTTAACACTTTAAAGGCCATGAACCTACGTCAAGTTCTACATTTAAAATAACACTTACAATTTCAGTAAAAGAACTTGAATACAAATATAAATGAACACCAAACCCTCTGTTTTGGAGCTAGTTCATAAATATCCCAACTTGTGATTTTACCGATATGCATTCATATGCTGGCAGCGAGGAAATAAAATTTTATGTGAATACGTTAAAAAGTAATTTTATATTATTTACGCATGCAGCTTTGATGCTGGTATTCAGAGCATGTACATGAAAGAGCAACGCTTTCGGTTCTCAGTACCTCAGAGTGATTTAGTTAGTAACGATGTTCACTAGGGAAACAGCCATGTTATTTTAGAGTCGCTCATATGTCGGAGGTCAATTATTTGAGCTTAACAAGAACCATGTTGTAGGTATTACCTTCCTGCCACAGAATGAGTAGTGTTTCATCCAAAATACGCATATAACTATATGAACTACATCTCTGAGTTTTCCAGTAGCGTTTAAATGAATTTCACTTTCTAATAACGTGTAAGAGAGCTTCACTTGCTAGAAATATTCTCTAATAACTCAACCATTAAATGTTGTGTTTCGAGTGAGGAACTCCGGAAGAGAGAAATAAACGACTAGTACTTCCTTTTCCACGTAATTGAGTATTGCTAGGGAAAAAAATTCACCTCTCGAAATGTGCTTCCCTGCAACGGAAAAAATGTAATAACTATAACAGTACAATAACTTGAAATATTCCTCTTGAATCATTTAAAGCATGAAATTAGGCATTGTGCCACTTGCTGTTCAAATTTTAACTACCTGTACCGAGTTTTTTAGGTAAATCAAATCAGACAAACAAGAATATCCTATGTGTATGTATTTCTTTTAGTTTTTAGTATCATGATAGTAGCAATAGTCGTGTCACATTATGCGTTTATTAATTT
The DNA here is from genome assembly GCA_017312745.1 of Gryllus bimaculatus. NCBI lineage: Eukaryota > Metazoa > Arthropoda > Insecta > Orthoptera > Gryllidae > Gryllus > Gryllus bimaculatus. Next base: position 4,185,858 of record BOPP01000020.1, read on the forward strand.
GCACAGAAAGAAATTTCAGTAATGGAAATCACTACTAGATTCTTTTAAAATTAAGCGTTCACTTTGGAAACTTTAAAATAGTTGAAATTTGTATTGAAAATCGTTTTGTATTTCCTGCATGTGTCTTACAAGTTTAACGAAATCTTAGGCCTTCATTTATATTACAAAGACGTTCTGCCTTTGATAGAAAATAAGCTTTAGACTTGAAAAGAAAATTCAAAAATAATCATTATAAATAGTAAACACTGCCACTGGGCTAAAGAACTGACGGCCAAGGCAATGCATTATCATGGCAGCTGCAGCGTGGGTGGGCCATCGCATCCAAAGGCGAGGCGGCCGGCCCAGAAGGTCGCGCGCGCGCCGGGGCCCAGCGCGCCGGACCTCGCAGGTGCCAGGCCGGGCCGCCACCTGAGACGCGATCGCTTATCGATTATCCCCGAGGGTAAACAACGAGCCCCTTAGCGGCTGATGGGAATGCCGAGGGAGAGGGCCCTGTCGCCCGCAGCGCAAACACGCACGCCCATACACGCCCAAACATCTCGCCCGCCGACGCCAGGCGCAGGGCGGCCAAAGCGCCCGGAGCGCACTCGGCAGCAGCGCGCGCACACGCGCTGAGTGGCGCGCCGTGTGGCACCGGCCGCGGTGGAGAGTTCAAGGCTGCTCATTAGCTATCTCTTTTGCAGAATCACAGCATATGTTGTTTGGGATACCTTAGAAATGGGTTGCAGAATTCACCCCATATCAGCAGATTTTAAGCGTCTTCTGGGATGTAACGGTTACCGTCTCCGACTGTTACTACGAAGGCTTCGAGAGAGTTCAAACCTGATCAGAGCGGTGCATATGTAAGGGCGAAAAACTCCTTCATACATTTTAATTCTAAGAGGAAGTAAAACTGGCTGTCCTATGTATAGTTATTGCATGTAAGAGACCCTCGAGCCTAAAAGAAGTCTCTGACTTAATTCGCCTGTTTTACAGCCCGACTGACACTTTCTTTTCCTGCTTTGTGATGAAAGAAGCATAGTGAAGTTGAGGCTTCGCCACGTAGAAAATAAGGCATTATTGATTGATTGATATCACAAAAATGGGATGACTGGGCAAACTGATGCAAAAGCAAACAGACGCGTCGAATTATATCTGCAGCCCTAATGCCATATTTTATACCTGAAATTATATTGTCTTTAAATTTCTTTTTCGTAAATAAGTACCTATATTTTTGATTAAATTATTTAAAATATAAACATTTTATGAAAATAATGATGAGTGCTACGAAATTTGTAAAGGAGTCATCCACACTTACAATTTGAAATGGAGAGTTGGCCACACTCCCATACATCACAATCCTCATTGATAGACATTTCACTACCTTCAAAATATTACTTTGAATATAAAATATGTTTAGATCTAATAAAACATTACTTATAAAAAACGTCGGTGTTTAGTAGTAAAAATATAAACTAAGAGTTTGTGCATTAAATGATTTAAAAAGGCATTTTATTTTTTTGATTTAGATGCTTTTACTTTTTTACATTTCTTGAAATACTTTTGTGACTAATATAACAAAAATTGGTTTTTAGGTGAACTGTTCCAAAAAATATCTTTTTATATCTAATAATACTACATCTCTGAAACTATAACAATTATCACTAGGCGGTTGTTACATTGTTATTTATGAGTAGAGATTTACATTGTCTTTTATGATTTTATATTATAACTACATATACATCGGTAAATCGTAAAAGAGATAGGTGGCATTTGTCTATAGTGTTCTATTTGTGTATTAGAGTTGTATTTGTGAATAATGTTTTAAGGAAAACCGCTTCATTTGGAGTTAAGTTCTTCAAATGGCTGTAACTCTTGCATCCAAATTATTAGGAAGTTACTTAGTTTGTAGAACAGTGTCGTAAGTCGCAAAGTCTCAATTCTTTCCAAAACAACTAATAAAATTTAGTATTAAAAATTGCCACTTTAATTAATTAAAATAATAAATAAAAAACTATTTTTTAAATGTAATTTGCGATGAAAAATTGCTGATCCTCGATTAATAGAAGGCAAATGAAGTTGTGGGAAAATTAAATTACTCGCAGTTGTACAAAATAAGTTTCGTTTTATTGCATCAACATTCCTGTAAAATCGACTACTTGTGATACTACTGTATTTGCTTATCATACTATTGTAACTACTTAAAGTTATTAGTAGTTTAAAGCGCTCTCACCTCCCATTCCACGTGCCAGCACGTTGATGGCTCACGACTTTGCCTTTCGCTTCATCGCATGGGCACCCCTTGTTCCGGTGCGCGCTGACGTCACAGTCCCCGCGTAATGAAGCCGCGAAGCGCGATGCGAGGGGCGCCTGCGTCGCGATCCGGGCCCCGGCACGCCCCCTTCCCCCGCCACCACCACCCTCACGCCCGAACCAGCATCACAGCCATTGCTACTACTTCCAACGCCGACCCCTCTTCCCCAACGCCCAACGCCGCCACTATTACCCCTGCCTCCGATTCCCCAAATTCTCCATCTGACATCTCCAGCCCATTCCCTCGCCACCCACCCATTGTCCTTCCTGAATCTGCGATTTTAACCGCTCTTAAAACGACATTACTACTACTCTGCAGCCCCTGCACCTTTGCCATTCCGACTTTGCCACCCGGTCACTGACGCCTATCTAACCCGGCAGAACCAGCTTATCACTGATAGCCAACCAATGCAACCCCACCATGGTCACTGACATCTTACTATTCCTCCTATATCCACCGTTTTATTCTCAACACCTGTGCCATCCTCCACTACCACCATCACCACCAACAACAAAAACAACAATGTTGTAACTGCCACTTCCGCCGGAATTTACGTTCCTCTCTGCTAACTTTTCCCCTTCCTCCGCTTTGACTGTTAATTCTGGTGCCGTCTCGTCATCCTACTCCTTTTGTCGAGCTACCCTGCACCTGATACGGCTGCCACCCATCGATATTTTCTGACAGCAATAGAGATGTCGTATTTACGTGCTTCGCCATCGTCTTCTCTTCAATGATCACTCGCACCACCCTTCCACCAGCCTCATTGCTGCCCCACTGCACCCTCCGCCTCTATCAGCGCCGTCTCTGCCTTCCTCCTCCTCCTCCTCCAACCCAACGGGCGCCTTAATTATGTGTGTGGCCGTCGCCACTTCCTAATGGGCCGAGGGTTGCGCGATTACAATTATCATGTATAATTCGGAAGGCTTGTGATCACATCAGCAATTATTGCATGCATTTTCTATGACGCTGCCGCAAGCGGTTGGTTGGGCGGGCGAGCGGGCGGGCGCCTCGCAGCTTCGCTGAAACGCGCGCCCCGCCCCGCCGCCGCCCGCGCCTCTACCGCCGCACCGCGGTGCGCTTCGGAATTAATTCGCCACTCTAGCTGAGGAACCCATAATTCATAGCGAGGTTTCAACGGGAACTACTTTTGCAACGGCGCGCTGGGATACGGTAATTGCTGCGCAGTTCGGGAGTGCTGAGTGTTTTGCCTGGGAACGTCGATGGAATTATCTCTCTTATATAGCAATATACTGTGAACACTGATACTCTTGTGCGTGTGAGCGAAAGTCCTTGAAGATGCGCAATTTATTAAAATAATGTCTTCCTTCTTGAAAAAAAAAGATTTTTATGTGATTCATTATACCGAAAATATTATGAACGACCTATCCTTCTCAAGGGTTTTTGACTTAATATTATATTACATATGGTTATTGAATTTATGATTATCTTTTGTTTGTATAAACTTATACAGTTTTGATTTAGGAAGTAATGTCACAGCAGGTTAATTATTTGTAGAAATGTGTCTTTTAAAACTTATTGGAAGTATTTACCAGCAACATAATTTGTATTCTTTTTAATTATTAATAATTTCTTAATGGAGGCAGTACTTGCATTGGCGTAATTCTGCTCTATGAGTTATTACATAAGCAATTACAAATGAATAATTTGTTTCAGAAAGAGTAATCATGTTCTCCAATTACTAAAATCATTGTAATTAATGTATTTTCAAATTTCATGCTTGAATAAACGATAATGGTTCAATCAGAAAACGAATTTTTATTTAGAAGGAAAGGGAAGAACTAAATGAAGAAAACTATGCTTACCAGTAAATGTAATTCGTTGCTGTTTCGCAAGTTTACGTACTAATTACACCTCGTGGAATCTAATATTTTGCTAGTATATTGAAAAATAGCAGCGCAATGCGACGAAGGCGGCGTGTGTGCAGCGCAGAGGTGAAGGTAGAGCGGACACAATACTTCATTAGAGGGGAGTTACCGCTTTATTTAGAATTCACTGTTTGAACGTGTATTTATTAAACATGCAAAGGCCTGCCGTGCCGTTATTAAATTCCTGGCGCATCGCCCGGAGCGAAATTTTTATTTACTAGCGGCACCCCCGCCGCTGCGGCCCGCCCCATCCGTCTTTTATGCTCGGAGGAGGATGCGGGGCGCGCGGGTCGAGGAGGGGCGTGGCGGGGCCGCCAGGGACAGGATGCGCTGCGCTGAAAGAGCAGGAAGAGGGCGGGTGTCAATTTTGTCACCCAATTACTGGTCGCTTCCTGTGTGCCCCTCCGCACTCGCCTCCGGCCCCGCTTCCTTTCTTTATGGTCTCCTATGGGTTTCAATTTTTTATTCGTCGCGCCTTCTTCCCTTTCTTCGCACCGGGGCGAGGGCGAGGCGATAAGGAGGCGGTCTCGTGGTTCGTGTAATGTGGTTGTGGTTTATGACGTTGTTCGTTCTGGTTGCTGCTGGTAATGCATGATTTATTCTCTGTGTGCTGATATTTTATGCTTGTAGATTTGATAGAATCTATTTTTTTTATAACTTACATTTCTGATTTTCTTGTTATTACACATTTTATTTGGACAGCGTAATATTTTTCGAATAACAATAAATTAAATTTTGAGAGCGGAAGTTAAAAATGTTTCTGGGCGATTTAAATTAATAGTATTTTGTATTTAATAACGAAATCTTTGTTGTCATGCTGACTTCTGTGATTCATGAACTATCTTTTAATTAATTGAAAATACTTAATGATATATTTTATTCTATGGATCATAAAATGACAATATTTTCGTAAATTTACAAATTATTTTGTTTACATTTTTGGAAATAGTTTTTTCTTTATTACTAAACAGACTCCAGCACTTCCCATTTCTTCATTGTCCTCGACGTCTGTAGGTGCGAGCGACGTTTGATCCATTCAATCTGCTCATCTATAGAAATGGAGGAAGCGCTCTCGGGATGACAGGTCTGCGACTGTCGCCGGCAGCGGCTGTTTGCCAGAATTTCTGCTCCGCAAATCACTTGATCACCGCGCCGACGTTTCTTTGATTGTCGGCCTAGCTGAATGCGATCAAAGTGGGGCGCCCGGCGGCCATTTGTTCCGTCAGGAGAGCGCTGCGCAATAAAACGAACTCCGATCAAACGGGGAGCGCTCCGACAATAGCGACCTCGTCACCACCATTCCCATCCACATTCCCCTCCCCTATTCCCCCACACAGCCTCCACCCACCCACCACCCACTCACCACGCACCTCAGCGCAGCGCCGGCTCATTCATTTGCATCACCATCTCCTTTATTATTGCTCTTCATCAATCATTATGGATGCCTAAAACCTTTTAGAGTCTGCTACCCCACCCACAAACCAGTCTCATTGCAATCATGTCAGCTCTATGTCCATACTGTCTTAAACAATGCGATTCGTGTTATATTCTATCACTTATATCTTTTTTATTATTGAAATCTGCATCATGTGTACCGAATACGACTTCAATTTTCTGTTAGCCATAATTTCAATTCTATACGCTTATACTACTTTTACTACTATTTCAATCATCATCCTTTCTTTGATGACTTCTATTCATTTGAAATGGTTGTCACCACCTTTGCCAGTACCGACCTAATTGCTTTCACTACTGCCATTACCATACCCCTTTTGCCATAGAGGTCGGGGAATCTTCGCTGACGCGTATTAATGGCAGTCATAAGGGCGTCGAAAGCTTTATCAGTTACCGTTTGTTCTGATTGGGACTTCGGGCGGCGAGATTGCTGTCCCCGTATTGATTTGCATAATAATTGACCCTCAATTCATTTCAGTTAGGGGGGAAAAGTTTTAAAATTAAAATCATCGGCCCGTTCTATTTGTCTGCCGCGATGGAGAATATACGGAACAAGACTAATATAAATCTATGAAAACTACTTTAATTAAAAAATAAAATCGTTACATTAGCATTATTCATTGGAGGGTACCGTTCGCAGAGGTCGTGTCAGAGAGCGCGACGAATGCTCTCTGAGAGCACATTGGGGATCTCCACTCGTACGCCCTCCCACGCGATTGAGGTTCACCCCATCCCTCACCCTTGATTCCTGACTGCTCTCTCCTCCCTCTTCAGGCCTTCTTTCCCCTCTCCCGCTTCCTCTCCCTCTCCCATACAAACTCGGCCCCATTCTCGTGTGACCCACTCTCATCCACTCGTGCCTATCCGTCCGTTTCCCGCTCCCACGTCCCCCGCTCCACCCATATCCCGCCCTCGATTCCCCTCTCATGCCCCCTCCTCTTCATCCTGCAGGGTCGCCGCCACCGCTCCCGCGTTGTGGTCCTCCCCGTTCCGTCGCCCTGCGGTGCGCCCGCCCCCACCTCCCCTCCGCCTCCACCGCTGCTGCCCCCACGGCCGCATGTGTATGCATGCGCGCGCAGCAATTGGCGGCCGTCGACAATGACGTACGACCCAGATGTACAGGAGGCCGTGAAACACGGGCCGCGCCCCGGTTGTCGCACCCTGCCACCGCGCCGCACCCTACTACCTCTCGCGCCGCGCTGCGTCGGCCGTCGTACTCAGAGCCTGGTAAAGACTCAAGTCTGCATCCTCTTGGGGCTTCTGGTAAATTGAGTCCTATGCAAGAAACGGAGAACCTCCGGAGGAGCAAGGATATTGGTATTTTTCAATCCAATTGCTTGATGCAGACAAGTCAAATAACGTTTCGTTTCCGCAGTGCCGTGATAAGGAGCATGCAGGAAAAATACGCGTTGTCTTATAGACTTAACGTGGTTACGACACGATACGACTGAGAACTTCGGTTCGAAAAATAGCGACATCTCCCTCTAAACATATCTTCTCCATCACACAATTGTGGAGTCGCAGGCGCTGGAGTAAACTTGCCTGACATCTTTGAAGCCCAGTCCGCTAGTCTGTTAGTGATATTTAGTGTACGAATTAAGAAACACATCTTTCGAGCTTTTTTGGGTGACCAGTTGCTTTACCTTCGCAAAACCGAGGTATAAAGATCCTGTACTTTACCAAAGACAAAAGCCCACATTTTTATTTTATTGATTTTTTACGATTTCCTTAAATTAATAAATTATTATGAAATAAATGAACAAGTAAATTCATTTAAATTCAAAAGAATGCAATTTTTGGCTTAACAAATGGACAAATCGTTTTTGTAAAATTTTGGCATTTAATGCAAGAAACCGATTATATTTTTATATCAAAAAGAACCAACATGTTTTTTTAACAGAATTATTTTCTATCTGTTCAATCCACTGATTTTACAGATTGGCACTAAGTAGGGTATTCCTACATTTCTCGTTTTATACAATAGCCCTGCATACAAAATTTTATCGAAGGCTTTTTTCTACATGAAGAAAAATAGCTAACATGTGTTTATGCTGGTGAAATGAGATGAATGGTAATATTCGTGAAATTCGAATGGTTCTTTTGGAATTAATAATAATAATAATAATAATAATAATAATAATAATAATAATAATAATAATAATAATAATAAGTAGATGAAGTAGCAGAGGAAGAGGAAGAAGAAGAACTGAGAAAAAAATGATGATGATGATGACGATGATGATGAGGATATTCAGTAACAGAACATTCACTGAATACTGAATGTGGTGTAATGTCCGGGCATCGCTCTTTTTGTCTTTCTTGGCGCCGCGTAGCCCTCGTGGCGCAGGGGCCGAACATCTCTCAATCCGGGCCCGCTCGTGCCCCCCGCCGCAGCCCCGCGGGCCTCGCTTTGAAGGAGCGCTCGCGCTGGCTGTTCCTGCCGCCGGCGCGCCCGCTACCTTTCCCCCGCACGCTGCACTTGCGTCTGACGGATTAATTACGGCGCAGCTTTTGAAGCGGAGAACGTTTCGAGATGGCGAGGCTCTTCCGGCTCAGCATACGACTCAAGTTAGATTTGCAATTTAGCGAGGAAAGAGAGCTGCAATTTTCTTAGCGAGTCTTTTATATCTTGTTTAAAATTGTAAATTATGAACGTTTTTAACACACACAACACACGAACGTACTCGGTAGTAGATGATTTAGAATGTTCGTGTTCGACGTTGCATTCACTAATAAAGTAGATATAAATATTTAATTCATCAATTTGAAATTCAATGTTGTTAGAAGAAATTTATATTGTAATCGAATTTAATATATACATAAATTAATACCCTCTAGGTGATTCTCGTCAAATAGCAACGAAGTGTATTTTTAGCAGTAGATAAATAAAGTTTTCCAAACACAACATATTATCTATTTACTTCTGTTTCCCAAATAGCTTGATCAATATATTGTAACGATACAAAAAATACACTGAAGCAATGACTTTTATCTGCCTAGATTGAATCGAATTTTAAATACTGTAGAAAATATTCAATATCAATTTAAAAAAGAACAACGTTGCATTATAAACAATACGAAGTATCTTTTTCTAAACTAATGCAAAGAAAATGAGTTATATTTTCCTTTTGCCGTTTTCTTGAATATTATTTAGAATCGATATAATAAAACAAATTATAATAATAATAATTATTATTATTAAAAAATTTTAATGAATTATTATCTTCAAACCAAATACAAGCTTTGTCTAAAAATATCTCATGAATATAACATGTTTTGAAAGTAAGGTAAGAAATTAGCGGAATATGTTAATTGAGATAAATGCGAAATTTTATTTCCGTATTCTTTTTATACTTGCATCCATATAATATTAGCTTTTCATTTATGGCCACATCAAATAAAAATTAGAACTTGTTCTGTGTACACCTACACAAAGCACGCTCTCTGGAACAGCACTCTACGCTTTAGGCAGCATCAGCTGTCGCTCTGCAGGCTGGCGCTCCACTCGCAGGCCGG
>BOPP01000020.1:4198711-4239679 GCA_017312745.1 Gryllus bimaculatus
TTGCAGGACACGTCTCGCCCGACCGCCGACCCCTCCTCCCGCTTCCGCCCACCCCAACTAACATTTCGACCTGCTGCCCATTCCTGCGGCCACCCCCGTCCCTCTCTGTTCCATTCCCCCACCCCATCCCCTCCCATTCCGATATGCTCCGTCTGACATTGTCCCATCCTCCCTCCCTCTCCACGCCATACCCTTCCCACGTGCCCATCCCCGCCTAGCTCCACTGCCACCCTAAGGTTTTCACGTGCTCAGGCCACACTGCGCTCTCCCTGTTCCATCTGCCCTCCTGCCCCGCATTGCCATCAACCCAGCTATCTCCCGCGCATGCAATGCCCAGCCGCCAACCTCTCGGTGTCTCGCGCTCTCTCCACCCCGCTCACAGAATGCCTAGACACCTCCTGATTTCGCGCCATCTCCGCACTCTCCCTCCAGCCCCCCCCCCCCTCGCACGCCATTTTGTTTCATTCAACCTATGCCCGGGTGTTTTTCGCCCCGCTAAAGTCCGCTTGCTCACGCCGTGCTGGCTCGCCAACAACGCGGAACGGGGGGGTGGCGGAGCAGGCGGTGGCGGAGGGAAGGGGCCGCAGCGCACGGCGGGGGGAGGGGATGACGCGCAGGACGCCGCGTCGGAGGGGTGCAACTTAATTCTACCCTATACAAACAGCGAAACATTATAACGTTGGAGGCGACCCTTCGCCGCGTCCGGGCTCCGCTGTCCAGTCGACTGGCCGGGGCTGAGTTCCGAGCTTCACCCCTTTGGTGTTCTCACGGGGTGGCGGGCAGCGGGAGGACCGTGCAGTGTAAAATGAAACAGCTACTTGTTAGGTGGGCGGCGGAGTAATGAAGCCTGAGGGCGATATTTGGAGAAGCGCCTGCGCCCCGCGCCGACCCCTCCTTCCCGAATATCCGCCTGAGGCGCCAACTCATTTGTGGAGCCCTGCCGCCCCCTGTGTGTGATGGGGAGCGATGACGCGGCAGCGGTAGAGGAATTCGCGCCGAATACTGGGGTGTGTCTCGCTTAATTGATTTGCAACACTCTCTGCTCTCCTAGCATTAATTAATGCACTTTCTTGGACAGAGAATGTCTCATTTGTTTGTCACTATTATGAATGCTAGAAAAACAAATATGTTATAGGAATACGAATAAAATCCAACAATTGCTTCCGAGAAACATGAATGAACTTAAATATATACAATAATTATGCAAACCATGACAATATATGTTTTTTGGTGTGTCTTGTCGTTCATTTACCTGATAGTAAAATGTTTTAAATTAAGATGTATTTTTTTCTAACACGCTCATTAACTAAGTCGATTTATGCACATTTTCTAATAATAATTCAGTATGAGCAAAAAATAATATAAAACTGAAATATCAGACGGTATTTTTAAAATTGCATTATGTTGTTCATTTTTTAGCTTAAACTTTTTCTTTCTTGAAATTTCAATGAACAAAAACAAGCTATTATATTTCTTTTTGAAGTGGTATACAATAATCCTTATATTTTGCTTAAACATATTTATGATTTTAAGTAAATCCGTGGAGTTGAAATTGAGCAAATATCTTGTCAACATTTCGAATGCATTTTTTGATAGTTATTTAGTGAACGTAAAACTTCAAATATTGTTCTTATGTTGTGTTACAAATTATTTTCCAACAAGAAAGTATTGAAGAATTGCGAATGTTTCTTTTATGTTTCTGAAAATATACTACGGAAATATTATGGCCAGCGCTGCTTCAAAAGAGCCATTACCGTTGAAGTGAAGGAGAGACCCTATTTCGCATCCAAATGACCCCGCTGCCAGCCGGCCGCCGCCATTAGACAGAGACGCATCGGATAGATCACTCACCACCGAAAACGGCGCGTTCATGAACACAGGAAATCGCTCGGACATCCGATTCATAAAGAGAGAAAATCGAGCGATTTGTCGTGCACCAAAGCGACATTTGTTTGTGTACATGTACGTGTCGGAGTGAAGATAAATGTGGGCGGACTAGGGTTACCAAGTTGGTCGATTAATTACTAAAAAGCAATGAAATATTAAACGCAAAGCGGGATGGCGGTGACGAGGGCGGTTGCGCGCAGGCTGGCACCCTCGCGCCGGCGTCCACCGCAACCTCATCCTTCTCCACCTCCACCTCCCCCTCCACTTCCATCCTGTTTCTGCCATGAGGCACGAAAACTAATTATTGTATCGGTTAATGTTAATTATACTAGGGGGAGGCTTGGAAGTGAATGATTTCCCCCAAATTGTACAATCTCAAGAATTTATATATGTCATAAAAAATTAAAGAGTTATGATAGTCGATTAGTTTGATGCATATGATTTCCCAAATTTAGCAATTTTCATTATCCAAATTATTAACAATGACCTTTTAAATAATTTAAAATTTAATTCTTAAGTAATATTTAACTTTCTCCGTGCTTGCATAATGAAGAAAAAAGTATAGTATAGCTACAGCTGATAGCTGCTTTTCTTCAGAAAGAACTGTAATTGTGAGGTCTGAATTGTGTATTTTATACGTCTACATTTTGTGGGTTCTAAATACAGAGGCGAATGTATATGACATGACCTGCAATGGGCCACACACGGTACCTGTAATGGGCGCCACTCACAAGTGGCGCTAAAACAAATAACTCTAATTTGAAATATTCAGTCATGGGCACAGATATTATGCTTTCCACGGGCGTCTAAAACGTAGATACAACTCTGCCTATGTATGCCTATAATTGGTTGACTTCAAAAAGTTTGTCTTCAAAAAGTTCTGTTGTGAAAAAGGCGATCATATCTGTTCGAAAATTTGAATACTTTTGGGGTAATTTTGCCTAAAATTTAAACAATTTTTAAAGTAACATTTTCCACAAAACGACTATTATTTTCTGAAAAAGAGAAAAGGATGCTCATATAAATAACGCAGGTCCCATTTTTAGCTGTTTGTATTTTTGAAAATGGGAAAAAAATAACAAAGCAAATGATTGAGATTTTTTTGTTAAATGAAATCCGTTCTAAAACAATTGGATCGTTAAATAATCTAATGTTCAATATTTTAAAAAAAACTGATATCTTTTCGCAATAATCCTCAAAAACACACCACTTATTTCTTATTTTTGTTTCTTTTAGTAAATCACCCGACGCTTGAAAAATACGAGTAGTACTGGCGTCATTTTTGTTGAACTCACCTTATGTTCGAAAACTGTACTTGTGAAAATCTAATTGAGATGCAAAATTAGAAAAGAATTTTAATTCATGCTTTGAAGACAGAATAGTAATTCACAGGAAAACTTAATGTAAAGCATACGCGTCCAGTGTTGTAAAGATAGTAAGAGGCGCTGAGTAAATGAGTTATATTACGTCCTTAAACCTAAATAAGGGCATACAGCTACCGTAGTTTTTAGTTGTTAAAACTATTTCTTGTGGCATTTACAATAATATAACCGGCATTTAAAAAATACTGCAGATAATGATTTATTAATTTGTACCTAAATCAGTTTACCTAAAATATTGATCAGTTTGAAATGGTCACTTAATATTGAAATGAAAAACGTTACTGTTCTAATAGAGTGACTCTTAAGCAGACCTTTGCTATTGTAAAACCAGGTGTTCAAAAACTATCCGGCATATACTACTGATATATTTAACTTTGACTCAGTATTTTTAACACATATCTGATTAAAGTCAAAGCAAATTATGTATATTGTAAATTATGGTAGATGTGTGAAGTGTCTTTTCTAATGAAGCTATTTGCATCACTGCAATGTTTTAGGAGAACAAGAAAATTGTGTAATTAAATGAACGTTAAACTTAAAAAGAACAATTTTAAACTGTGTGCTACGTTGTGATTCTATTTTTGTCTTAGTGGACATTATATAATTGATTTCATAAAAGATATCAAAAAATAAAATAAAAATAGTCCTTTTCGCATACGTATTTCAAAAATGGCTCCATGTTTTTATACCTTTTTATTTCAAGTAACGGAACGCATTTGTAAACCGACAAAATTCTCCAAACTATTTTTCCTGTACGTACATTTTTTACATCTGAATGTTATTCCACGTTATATTTTTTCGTAGAATAAGAAATTGATTGCGATTAGCGGGCGTCAGGTTCCTCTTAACAATTTAAACTGTGAGTTCTTTAGAATGGATAATGTTGTTACCAACCGCCACACTGAGGGAAATATTCTTTTGTTCTGAACTGAAAAAAGATAAGACCAAACTCAAGACAATACAAAGTACACAAATAAACTACTGCAATATATTCGCAAATATGAAGTAAATTTAATACAGAAATAAGTATTTTAAACACAAATGGCGTTCGATATGATTCAAGGATTGCAATCGGGAGAGAGAGAAACATGAACTGACATTACACATTTGTTTTCCTATTTTTCAGTTAGTAAGGTTCATAAGGAAAACAAAATAAAATTTCTTGTGCTGAAATTATAAATAATTGTTGCTTATTCAAACAGTTAAACGAAGAGTATCTAATACATTCTGATCTTGCAGAGCTACATTACCATTGTTTTGAATCGAGTTGTGTTTATAAATATGTTCCTTCCCGACGTCCATCGTGTTAAAAGAGTGAATGGTGTCGTCGATTCAAAAGTGCTTTCTCCATGGCAATTGGATAATTACTCAGATAAAGAGGTGAGTAGCCAGAGAGCGCGCATGACCTGTGACCAGGGGAAGCTGGTAGGCTGAGCACAGCGGAGCGATGGAGGCGGCGGGCAGCCATAGCGGCGTAGGCTGAAACTCCTAAAACTCCGCAACACGAGCCGGCAGCCGATATATAATGCGCGACAGAGAGCGGCTGCGGTAATTGGCAGTGACTGATGCGGAGGTCGCGCACCGCCCTTCCATCAAGATCCCGCCTCCCTAATTGATCATCGCAAATTGTTCTACTTCGGGAGAGAGCGCTGTCGCCGCTCATGCCCCGCGCTCCCCATCCCATCCCACCCCACCCCGTCCCTCTCCCAACCACATCTCGACGCTGCGTTCCGGTTTCCCCGTCTATTCGTTGCCCCACACTAACTAAAATCCTCCTCGGGCCAGCGCATCATCTCTTCCTCGATCACTTTGCCTTCTTAGTTTATCTGACTTGCTTTACTTCTATCTTCCACAATGAACCCTCTCCCACTCGTCCACACCTCTTGTTCATCTCGTCCTCTATCTCGTCCGAATGTCCTCTATCCTGGTTTGCCTCATGTTTTGCGATCTAGCTCGTATCGTGTCCCGGCCGAATCCCTACCACGTGTGCGGATCTCAACACGCGCCCACCCACCCTTTCTTTGCCCCGTTCGTTTTTCCCCCCGACTTTCCCCTCCCGCTCTGTTCATCTCACTTCCCCTCTCCCAAAGGCTATCCGGCTCAGCTACCGTCTCCTCAATTCTCGTAGCCAAGCTCTCGAACAAAACCCGCATCACATCATTCCGTTTCTCTTTACTTCTTTGGTTATCACCTACCGGTTATGGCTCTGTTCCTTTCAACTCTGTGTTGTCCACAAACCCCTCTCCTGCATTATCGGGTCTCTCCCTATCCTTCTGCCCCGATTTCTCGCGTTCTACTCGCATCTGTCGCGCCCGGATGCGCCTCGCCTGTGCTCGTGTTCTCGTCGTGCTCTACCCGTCCGTTCTTCGGCCCGCCCTTCCCACTCCGCCTAACGCAATGTAGCGTAATGTAAGGTCGCGGCCCGTCCTGCCACGCGCACTCTCTCGCCGCCCTCTGCGCAATATGTAAGCGTTTGCGAGCGCTTTGTCTGGGTTAATGCGGCGCGCGACGGCCGTGCTTTTTTTTTCGCCGAGGTTCTGCGCAGCCTCCGAGTGTGGCAACGACGAGGGGCGGAGTCGGAGCCGGAGGTGGGTTGCGCTGGTGGGCGCCACGGTCAGAGGCTGATGAGGTTGAGAAGACTGATAACCGCCTCTGGTCGGAGACAGTGAGACTTCACAAAACTGTGGAATCGCACAATCATGGAAATGGAAAATTTTCTGAAAAATCACTTTTGTGGAACCAAAAACTTTCTCTGCTATACTGTTGAGCTTTAAATTAATTTTCAACTATGACTAGAGTTACTATGCATTTGCAACTTTGGCATCTGCATGATTGTTTCTGCTGAAAAACCGATACGCCAATTTCCTAAGTCATAACTATTATCTTACGACGTAAAATTTATAATTTAATAATCTTGATATAGTAATCAACTTTTAGATTACAGTGAATTTTTCGAGATCTTGCAAAATTTAATTAGCAATTTTTCATTACGTGGCTTACATACGTATATTCTTATTTCCGAGCATACCATGCAGTGTTAATGAACGCATTCATTGCAAATCTGACATATTCGAAATATTACATATGTTGTATGAAACTGTGTTGAGTATCAATTCCGATCTAACTCGACCCGACTATACTGTATAAAGTTCCCAATATTTTCTGCCTGTATAGCTATAGTATGCATAGGAAATGATGTGGAGGCAGAGATTTCGCGTGTAACCCTATGATCCTCGAGCGAGAAAAATAGACAGCATGGAGTATCGAAATGTGCGCCCGCTGTTCAACGGCCCTCGTCCTCTGATGAATCTGGCCTCGTTGACCCGACCTCGCACCACCGCGCCGATGTCCAAGTTCTCTCTTCCATTCAGCCCGCGTGAATGTGGGCGCACGCGCGTGGCGGTGGCGGCGGCGGCGGCCTGGTTTTCGGCGGCGCGTGTTTAATTACGCAGCTGGCATCCATCCTTTCGCGCGCCGATCCGCCCGCCAGCCCAAATGCCCAAGCGCTCGCTGGAATCCGTGCTCGCTAGCTCTTCCTCTGGCGAGCGCTCCCGTCCGGTATCTCTCCCACCGCACGCTCTCTCCAATGCTCACTCCCCGGTAATTCTCCTCACATGCACATTCTGTTTCACTCATTCCGTCATATCTTCTCTTGCTCTTCGCTTGCTTGCTCTAAGGCAGCTTCGTCTGCACTCTTCCGTTTCTTTCTCCGATCCCATTTCATAACCACATTCCTTTAAGTATCGCTCATTATTGCCCTTGTCATGAACGTGGTTCACTGGTTGACTCTCTTGTTTCTTCCCATTCTGTTCTGTTCCATCCACGCTTATAGAGCCAAACCTTCTACTTTTCCTACCTCCATCCGACTTCATCGATGTCCGCTTTCAACCACTTTACTACTTTGTTTCCCGATCTGTACTTTCCTCATCGTTAAACGCTTATACTCCGTTTACTCTTAGGTATCCCATCCACTCTTCAGCCAATCCCCTCACCCTCACCCTCACCCTCTCGCTCGACGCCCGTCCGCCCGCCCGCCCGCCGGGCCTGTCGAGTGGTGACGTAGCACGAATGCTGGGCGCGGCGCGTAATTATATGCGCGCTGCCGCCAGAGTTCTTCACGCTAGGCCGAGGCCCCATTCAACGGTCGGGGCGCGCGGCCCACCACTCGCGACAAAGGCCGCCACTCGCTGCGCCACTGTCGCCGAGCGGGGCGCCACTATCGCAACACGCTCGCGCACTGGCTGCGTCCGCGTGACCGCACTCTACGCTGCGGTGCCCCGAGAGCAGAAAAAAACGGGCGTTATTTGTAGTCGAAATTAATTTTAGGTCTTTTATCGAGTACATCAACAAATATTACCCCCTAAATGAATAGGAATTTAATGGCGTTTTCAGGGGCACCTTTTCGGGGCCAGCGGGGTGAGGAGGAAAGCCGTTACAATGCAGTTTCATTTACTGCGAACAAAGGTGCGAAGGGCGCTTGCAAGTGCATTGTGTTTTGTTATTTGCACTCACCTTTCAAGCGGTAACATGTCTGTCAATGGGTCGATTTACACCAAACTTGGCGCGAGCATTGTTTCGAGGCGATTCCATTCTGGGATCCGTGAAATGGCGGCGGGCGTGCATGAAATGCGCATGATGGCGTCGGGTTGCACGCGCGCGCGTGCGTGTTTTGTGTGCAGC
The DNA here is from genome assembly GCA_017312745.1 of Gryllus bimaculatus. Taxonomy (NCBI): domain Eukaryota; kingdom Metazoa; phylum Arthropoda; class Insecta; order Orthoptera; family Gryllidae; genus Gryllus; species Gryllus bimaculatus. Next base: position 4,206,661 of record BOPP01000020.1, read on the forward strand.
GTGACTCCGCTCGTCTCGGAGCTTATGCGTTCTGCCCCTGCATTTGTGGTGGTGCTCCGAGCCTTATTACAACTGCATTGTCGTACCTTTGTCTGAGTAGATACCTTCATGACCAGTTAATATTACTAAGTAATTAAGATTCATTGTTTCCTCAGTAGAATTTTACCCTGCAAGTTATTAATGCTTGTTTTATTGTTGATAACCGTAAAATATCTAAAATATTAACAATGGAATAGCCTGATATCCTCATAGTTCATATTACACTCACAGATATAACCAATGTTTAAAGGAAAATTGACACGAGAGGAAATTAAGAGTATTACTGACGGAGGAGCAGGGCGAAATACTTACAAAACTTAAAAAAACTGTTGCTTACAAACAATTTGATATTCAGCAATTTATTTTCCGGAATGGAAATGTGAAATTGCGGCGATAAAGATAGGTTGTTAGTATTATGATCTTACAAGACTGAAAAAAAGTCAGCTTCACCCTAGGCGGAAAAAATGAATTTGTTGAAATGTGTTTTACAGATTTAACTTTAGGGAAATTGCGGAGAACGGTACCTCGCTCCAAATTAGTTCTCCTACGCTAGAGCTATTCCCATTTATGCTTGACTGTTTCAATTCATAAATTTGTTTTTATCAAAGAACAAGATAAAAATACGATGAAATTTCCCTAAGTAACGATTATTCAAGTATAGTATTAGTATATAGTAGACAAATTTATGATTTATTTTCAATTTTAATCAAATAAGCATTCTAATTGTAATCCAAGGAACTATCTTTGTTAGAAAAACTACTAACATGCATTATCCATTTTATAACATTTTATAAAAATATTGTATATAATTTATAGCTTCAAAATTCTAACTGGGAAGTAATAACTGCAATTATTAAACCTTTCTTAATTGCCAAAAATAACTGCAGATATTACTATTATTGTTTTTACCCTGACTCTTTTTTACGTTCACATCAAACATTAAATTACCTCAAAGAAAGCGAAATAAAAAACCTGAAAATATGTGCTATAGACATTAAACTAATGAAGTACGTGTAACTGAAACCTTCCTGTGCTAATGAGCGCTTTTTGCCGCAGAAAACTCCAGACATATGCTTCCAAGTTTTAACTCCTCCAACCCCTCCCAGCCTCCTCCGTTGGAGCCTTACCGCCCCCCTCGCCTCGAAGGAGTTCTTCGTCTCTTCGTAACTTGCTCCCTCCGTCTCCTTCCCTGTCTCTCCATCCCTGCTTTTCCATCCCGCTCCCGCCTAAGGCTTCTCGGGCGCCTGCTCCAGCAAGATTAATCATTTTAAGAAACAAGTCGGTGCGCCAGTTTTATTTAATCCATTAGTCACTCGGGCGACCCGTGGGGGTGGAGGGGGAGAATGTGGGCTAGAGCGGGGAGTGGTTGGAGGTTTCTCCGAGTTTCATTGCTATTCGTAATAGAAAGAAGCCTGATAACATCGATATAACAATGTTCATTCTGTGTTAATGAAATGCTTGGGGTTGTATCTCGTCCTCGTTTCTGCATGCTCTTCGGAGAGTGGAGGTTTGTAAAGGATTTTCTTTTTTTTTACGTTAAGACGGTTGTAGATGGAACATTTAGTTGTGTTAATATTGTGTTTCGATGTCAGAAGAGACGCATATTAGTATTCTACAATATTATGTTAATTATTCGCGTGGAGTAGGTTTTGCATGGTTTCAGTGGCCCACTTAACTTAAAATTGGAAATAAATAGAACGTAGTATTCATATTGAATCACTCATTTTCATTGTTTAAATGTTTATCCTCCTTTAACTTTACCCTTTAGTCGTCGCGAGAAGTACAATAGTGTTGAAGTAACCTGTTTCAGTTAGAAAAAACGTTTTAACCCTGAGAGTTAAATCTTTCTCCTTACTCCTTAAAGTATTGTTCCCAACTTCAGCAGCCTCACAGTTTATTGCTTTTTACAGATTCTTGTATACGTTATAATAGTGGTTCACTTTATACGCAAGCCCTCTAGCTTCAAAGAAATTATGCTGCAGTATCTATGGAGGAAGGTGAATTTGTGACTTAGAAGTAGTAAACAAACACGTCATTCACTATATCTTACAGAATACTGTTGTTTGATTTTTATTTCTGCTGGAAAATACAGTAGGTGTTTTCTGTTGATTGTCGATGGCTTTTCGGGGATAACTTCAGACTAAGAATGTAGAGAAGATGAGTGTCCAAAAAGCGCGATAAAAAATAGAACATTGCCGAGAAATAATGGCATCTGAAGGAGTATGTTATCATTTCATATATTAAAAACTAGATAAAAAATTAATATTTCCCGAAACATGAATAAATGCAATATAATCTAGACAATTAATCTTATAATTCAGATAATCCAAAATATTCCTACTTGTGAATTTCTAAAAAGACGTAATTTATTGTCTTGATTATTGAAATAGGATATGTATTTTCATTTTCTTCTCCCTTTACAACATATGTTTGATTAAAATATTTTTGTTGTAGCTAAATTTGCAATAATTTCCCGAATTTATACAAAGTATTGCATATTTCTTCTATTTGTTTTACGTTTTGTATTCCTATTGTTCTTCATGAAAATTATTGAAATAAGCTAGGCATAATTTCTTGTTCGTCTTTACATTGGCGAAGTACTTGTCGTGAATGGATGATCTTCATTTCCGCCAGGCGCCCAATCGTGGCAGCAGAGCCCGTCTCTTTCCGGCGCACGGACCTGCATCGCGGGTTGCCTAGGGAGGCTGCGGCGACTGCCGGGGTTGCAGCTGGGGGCAGCGGTGCCTCAGGGCCGTGGCGCGGAGCGGGCGGTAGAGGGGCGGGGGCGGCGGGAACGGCGATATTGCCGCCGGGCGCACGTCTGTGGGCCGCTCGGTAATTAAAACTAAGTACCCGGCGGCGCTCTCGCGGGCGCCACTCTTAATCTTCACTTGCGGCGCCCGGCAGCGGGCGGGGACGGCGTTGGAGGCGGCGGTGGGGCGACGGTGGGCGGGACGGGTGCTTCGGGGACGGCGTGGTGGGGTCGGAAGTGCGGGGTGGCTGGGGGACGGCTTCGGCACCATCGGCTAGGCTTGGTTCCCGGTGACAGGTGGCCTGCGGAGGAGGCGCGCGGTGGGTGGGGGCGGAGGGGGCGAGGGCGGGCAGTGAGGGAGATGTACGGCCGAGCGGCGCCGCGCGGGGCGGTCGCTGCGCCTGCGCCGCGTGCGGAGGCTCTTTGAGAGCAAGTCGCGCGTGTGCGAGCGCCGCCGTGGAGATCAAGCGCTCTTTCGCACAGATGCGTGTAAGCGGCGCGCTTCAGAAGAAGTTTGATGCGACAAAATTGGTCCTGAATTTCAGCATTAGTACTTGCATTCTGTTCGGTAGAAAACGTAAAAGAAAATCACTGCGATGCTCAAGGAAAATGACTATCATGTAGAATTTGCACTTTTATTGTGTATTGTACTTAATATTGTACTGTGATTTCATAGATAATGATAGAAATTTTTGGCAAAATCCTACGGAAAAATGTAGAAATAATTCGTCCGAATGTATGAAATGCATGTGTATATTTTTGATGCGGAAATTTTGTGCACAAACAGATGTCAATATGTATTGAACTAAAAGTATTAAATAATAATATCTAAAACATTAGTTAGTGACACATACAGTTGAGGTAAATATCGAAAAAAATGGTTTCTGCATCCCATAATCAAGTATATTCTCTGAAGATTTCGTATGTTCGCATGTTTTCTCGTTACACCAGCTCTTTTCTCTCTTCTGAGGGAGATCTGAAATTGGCGTTGAGAACGCTGGAAGGCGCGTCGGCTGGCGGCTTCGGGGAATCCCCTGGACGGGCGGGCCGCCACGCGGGAGCGGCAGCTGCGGCTCGCCAGGCCCGCGCTCTGCCGTTCACATCTACACCATCGGGCGGCGGCCTCGGAGGACGGGAGGGAGGGAGAGAAGGCTCAGTCTGAGTGATTGAGCGCGAGTCTGGCTCCGACACGCGACCAGCAACAAGTAAGCCATAAGCGCGGGAAAAAAGCCCCGCAGATGAGACTAGAATAAAAAAAAGTGGGGGAAATAATAAAACGTGCGGCGCCACCGCCGTTGCAGCCGGCGCGGCGTTTCGCCTCCGCTCTTGCCGCCGCCGCCGCCGGTTACGGCAAGATAATAACAGGCCGACGGGTCAGATCTAATATACTGCAGTCAAATCCAATAACATTTATCTCGAGCGCTGAGTGAAAAAGCGACTCGAGCACGCCTGGTGGTGGAGTGTTGTATTAATCTCGTACAGTGAAGGCGTAGACGATAGAAGAAAGGTCCAAGCTCTGCTTCGCTCCGTGGCCTTTGAGCTGCTGTGAGGGAAATTGCAGGTGTAGCCAGGGGAAATCACTCATGGTTCACTACTTCAAAGGTACTCCAAAGCAGTGACGTCAAAATAACACTGCGAATCTGTGAATTACAAATAAAAAAGGCGTTTAAAATATCAGATAAACTATTAAAATATAAAAATACCTAAAACTTGTATTAGTGTTTTGACACACTACATTATTCCATTAATAGCACATGCATACAAAACAAACCTTGGCAGATCCGAAGTTTCTCAATGTATGTCGACGCGTTCAAATCTGAAGACAGAAATGCGTCTCCAACCTCCAGTTGTCTTAAATCGTGAAAAAAACACCATGGAATTGTAAAATGTAAATTTCACTGTTTTTCACGATTTAAAAAAAACTGAAAGGGTGTGACGCATTTCTGACTTCGGATTTAGCGCGTCGATATACATATAGAAATATGTGTCAAGTCTTTGGGTTCAAAAGTTTGGTTTCTGTAAAGTATAATGCTACAAGACACCAAAATTTAGTATTCAGATGTGTTTTTCGTGATTTAAATAAAACTGTAGTTGTGCCGCAATTCTGACTTCAAATTGGGATTTATGTGATGCTGATCATTATTAAATATATAAACATATCTACAAAAAAATCACAATATCTCAATTTAAAATCTATTTTTTAAAATACAGTATTTTGAAACCGAAAATCCACTACTCCGATATTTTGCTCTCCTTCTGTTTCCCTCGGATCTCCAAATTATTCGAAATGAGCAGCTGATTCCGTGAAATTGGATAGACCGAAATCAGACTGCAGCCTGATACGGTAAACAAAAGGCATTGGATCCGTGCATTTATGAAAACGTCGGATTCACATGTAACAATTCGAGATTCATCTCGTGTTGATCTGAACTACATTTGATGAAAAATAGGATACCTGGGAGCGAGCAAAGCCGGCGGACCAATATCGGCATTGCCTCGCGGTAGGCCGCAATAAATTTGATGAAATCATTCGGGGAATATCGAAAATATATGAGGTGCGTTCGGCGGCGCTCAACGCTGGCTAATCCGCCAGCTGCGCTCCTGTCGGCGACCGCCTGCGCCACCTCATCCCTCCGGGAGCGTCAGTGTCACGGGGTGTGTGTGTTTATGTGAGTGTGTGCGTCGGACATATTCCTCATAGGTCCTCCCGGCTTCGACATTCTCGTTTTTGCGATTTTCGTTTCCTTCTACATTCTTTTCCTTGTCTTAGTCCGGCGATTCATTGTTTCGGATAGAGCATCTTTTTTTTTGTCTTCTAATGGCCTGTTCTCAACTGTATATGCATTAAGATCTATTCCATTTAGCTTCGCTTCACTTCATTTACACCTCTGTTATTTTCACCTATCCAAGAATCCATCTTCCTCATTTATTTGCATTTCTTTCCACTCCACGGTCTCTTCTCGAGACTGCTATTATTTTCAGCTCATCTCACGTGTATGCCCCTTTCTTCTGAATTGAATTGAATTGAATATGCCTTATTTTACGTGGCGAGACTCGGGCCATCAGGCCCGCTCTTCCGTCTGACCACGCAAATTTCGCTACGCTCCTTCATATAGCAGGAGGAAAGAAGTATTTCTTGGCGAGAACAGGCGATTTGAATTTAGCTCAGAGGCGTCATTTAGGCTTGAGGATCTTTTACATGCAAGTAAATCTACGAACAATGGGACAGCCGGCTTTACTTCCCCTCCGAAGGAAGGCGATGAAGGATTTTTTCGCCTTAAAATCCACGCACAGTCCCAGTACGCTAACCGTTACACCACCGCCGCCGCAATCTCACACGCTTCTCACTGTAATATACACTTAAATGTGTGGAGACCCACTTCACCCTTTTTCTTGTTTCACTCTTCTTTCACTCTTGTTCTTACGTTTGTCTCTCTACCTTCAGCCCGATGGTTTGTGCGAGATTCCAAACATCCGCCTCTCACTTCTCGCTTCCCTGTTGTCTCGTCTCTCCACCGCTGAACTGTCCTTCTCCGCCACCTACGTCATTAAATACTTGCTCGGAAACAAATGGCGCTTCCTGCTGTTCTTCCGTTTCGTTTTCCGATGAGAAACGAGCAGTGTCTCCTCCATCCACTCCACTTCCGCGCCCTCTCCGGAGCCTCGATGTCAGCAATTCCCTTTCCCTACCTCGGTCTCCCGAACTTCATCGCCCCCTCCCATTTCGTTGCACTCTAAACGCCGAGTCTTCATGGCATTCTTTGCTTCTCATTTCCGTTCCCCGCCCGCCGATCACCCCGACGTATAAGTTATATCTGCCTCCTGTAACAATTATCTTTTTTAGTTTCCCCAATCTATGAGAATATTTGCAGAGACGCTCGAACTAATTTTTAGTTTGATTCCACTACATTCGTTGACATGTAATTCAGGTTTATGGGAAAATTTGAAATGTGTAGAATCAGCATTGCTTTGAAAACATAGGACACTTACCTTTTCCGAAAGGTAAAATAAGTAAATATTCTCCGCAACATCATACATATTGCATATTTATTAAAAATGCAAATATTTTTTTTCATTTTCATATTCTACATTCAATATTCTATACGTATTTCTCATTTTCTATCACTTTCTTTCTAAACATATGTGCCTTAACTTCATATAATCATTAACAGTGAGTGTATTGACGTGATTATAAATTAAGTAATGGTTTACTGCATCACAAAAGTACAGCACTTCCTTATCGTTGAAGCACGTTTGATTTCACAGTATCGGAAATTAAGGCATAAATTTCATGCCAAGATTTTGGGTACTAATTCTCAAGATCCTCCTTCCAGCAGGCTTTAAAAGAACGCAAGGAAGGTGACAGCCTTCTTCAATAAATAATGGAATTTTCCCAATAAATTAGAATATACTTCTACATGACGTATTGCAGGGAGACATTTCCACCCGCAGAACCCGGCTCTTGCGTTTTTGGTGGGATAGAACTTCCATTTGTACATAAAACAACAACTGTCAAAGCACGCGATATATTTTATCGGCTTTCTCTCGCTTTCCTTCTACTTTCTGCAAGGCCTCTGGAAATTCTAATCTTGTTGAAAAATGGCAAAAAGAATTGGGTCTTTGGATATTACAGGTATCACGTGGTTTCTGGGTGAGTGTGCGATAGGTAGCAATAGGTATGTAGTATATCGTTTACTTGCTGTCATTTCAATTTTCGAGAGTTAAGGTAATAATAACTTAAATAAGCCTAAATATTCTTAATGTGCCTAAATATGAAGGTGAAGTACACGAATTAATATCCCTTTTTCAAAAATTAATTTGAAGTTATTTTTTTTTGACGAAGAATGCAAGAAGTAGCATGTGTGATATAAAAAATCAATTACTTCGCTGACGATAGTATATTTCCAATAATATTTTAGAGCGGCTGAAGTCAACATCGGAATATGATGATGATACTTGATTTCATTTATTTTACCCAAAGAATAGTAAAATATCTTTCTGTGGTGTACGGGCACGAAGTTTAAACTGCGTTTACATTCTACCAATTCGATTAAATCAAGCCTTGATAGAACGCACAGAGATACATCTTATTACATCATCTAATGCTTCTAACGACACGTAATATGCTGAATTGGCGTACAAGAAAGCAACCTTTTGTAAGAAGACCCGTTTCCCTCCTAAGCGGCGGCCAGGTGCGTTTGCAAGGCGTAGGCCGCGCCCCAGGCGCTGCGTATGAAATATTATCGGGCCTCGGAGTAAGACGCGACGCGGAGGCCTTCGCCGATTGGTAGTTTCCGAGCGGCGCGTTATCCATCGATGAACGCCCAGGGGAAATTTGCTTGCGAGCGTTCCACGTGGTTGGCGCGGCGCAGCGCGGCGCGGCGTGTCGAGCGTCGCGACGACCCTCCTTCCACGCTCTCCGCCACGCCGCGCCCAGCCAACCCTTCTGACGTGCCGGCAAGGGCGCCTCTCCGCTTCGGCCTGTTTTTCTGTGTTGCCCCCGTAAGACTCCGATCGGGAAGGCAAAACAAGGGACGGAAACGCTCTGCAAGGGAAAGAAAAATGGGGGAAGCATACAAACGTGAAGGAAAAATGTGGGAAACAATTTCCTGATTTTTCCCGTTTTACTTGTAGATGAAATGAATTTATTCATCCGCAAAATTATTTGATTTTGTTTTTCAGGGGATGGAAATAGATGTTATAGAATAATAATAAATACAGTTACGAATTGATGTACATTCAGACAAGTTCATTAGACCATGTGAAATGCACTTGTCAGGTTGATGTCTATCTAAGACATTTCTAAAAGCTCTTTATTGTTGTTGTAGTTAATACCATTCTACTTTGTATAGAGAAAGTTATGTAATGCTGCAGCAAAAATATCTCCGATTTTTAGGCAAGGAAATTTGGATTGTAGATCCCTGATACCGAATCATTCTTGTTTATAATAATAAAAATTATAATGAAATAAATTACTGCCTGTAACAAGGTGTTTAGTGAGAATCTGCGTTTTCTGGGTCTTTGATACGGAAAAATTGCTTTACAGCAAAACGTCTGCCTGTCTGTCCCTTCGTCTGTAAACTATGCTAGTGGCTAAACCGGAAGTAGAAATTTCACCGAAATTGATATTCTCTTATCGATCTGATTGATATCGTGAACCTTTGAATTTTAAACTGTGTATTGATTCTTTAGGGCTTTTATATGAAGCTTCATCGTTTTCTCCAACATTACTCGGAATTTATAATTTGTTTTAGTTTAAACAAAGATATCTGTCGCAATTCCGATTTTCATTAAACTTTCTGAAATTGTAATAGTGTAAAGACTGGCGTCTTCCTAAAATCAACGGTAATGAAAGTATAGGTATTTTCTTAATAAAATCGGACCTTCAAAAATAAATCGTTCAATTGTCATCCAAAATATCTTTCGCGTAATTTTGCGTACAATTTGTGAATATTTTGCGTTAATTAAAAAAATCTTAAATGCGTCTTTAACTTTTCTTTATTGTTTTTTGGACAATGCGATGTATATTGTTAAAAGTAGCGTAGGACTAATTTTTGTTGAACTCTCTGAATTTTAGAAACTTGCGAAAGTTTCAATAAATGCGAAAATGTATGTGTTATTGTAGTATCATTACATTATATTACAACAGATTATTAGAAAATGTGTGCATGACAAATGAAGTATTGAAACGTTTTTGTATATAAATAAATTTCTGCCCTAAGAAATATTTGATTTCATTTTCATGAATGCTGCAAAACAGCACAGCAGGGTGAGATCCATTTTCAAGCATTTGTATTAGTATTTGTTGAAACTATTTTAAGCATAAAACTATCAGATATATTAAACTAAATAACTCCTTTATAAACATATGAAACTTTATAGTCACATGTATTCCACTCACGTCAATATTTTGGAATATTTCTCCCAACCTACAGAACATCTTACCCAACGCTTTCTCTTTTGCTGATGGTTCAGTGGAGCGAAAACACGGCACCTCGTTCGCGCATCGCGCATCTTCTCGGACGTTCTCGGAAAACTTATTATCAACATCCACGCGCTGCCCGGAGCGGCGGAGAGCTATACCGCGCATTGGGAATGAAATATCTCTAAGCGTCTTACTGCGACAATATATCAGGTCCGAAGGTAAATAAATGCAGACCTTTTTACAAATTATTGAATTATGTATGAGCGAATAAATTTCGGAAGCTTCCTCCTCCTCCACGCACGCACGCACGCAAGGTGGGCGGGCGGGCGGGCGGGCGGGCGCGCGCCTGCGTGGCCTTGTGTGCGCGTAGGGTGATTTCAGGCGGAAGGGCTGCGCGGGCAGGAAGCGCCTCCGGAGCGGGAGCGGAAGCATTTTTCTGAGAGCCCTCAAATCTTAAAAGATTCATCTCAACTTTGCCATAGTTCCCTCTTTCTCCGGGGAACCCTCTTGGGGCGCTGCGCGCGCTGCTCTCCAGTGTGTGGATAACCGGCCGGCCTCCGTGACGCGACGCGACGCGACGCAGAGCCGCCTTCTGGACCGATTGCACCTTCTCGAGGTCTGATGCACAGGCACAGGGTAGTTAAAGGCAGATGTTGATTTTTTCCTTTCTCTCTACTGGCATGATGTGATAAGCTCCTTCTGATCCGTTGTGCAACTTTTTTTTTACTCCCCTTATATTTTAAAGACCAGTAAGACATTTTCTATTACTTAAAGAACTATTTTCTAAATAAATATGTGAATCCATAATAATCTCGAAAATAAAAATAACAATGACGGTTTCGTGCATTCTCCTGAGTGAAAGGTGAGCCAGTACAAGCAACCACAACTAATGTAAACCTACACAACATCAAACAATGCCACGAATAAGAAATATGTTTATCCGAGCACTTTTATTTTTAATTTCCACTCATATTAAAATAAAATATTACTTTAAAAAACATATAAAGTGACTGAGTTTATTCTTGCGTATATTCTTGTTTATATTTATCATGTAGGTGAGATGAAATTTGATTGCACTACAAAATTGCTCAGTACCAAGTTGGTGACAACCTTAAATTAATGTTCTGCAAAACTTTTTTCTATTCGTTAACATATTTATTTATATAATAATTATTACTTAAACCTATTACATTTTTAATGGAAGGATGCTTGAAAGTAAATGTGTATTTTGATTTTTACCTTATAGAAATTGCGATTGAAAGATTGAAATCACCAGAAAAGTTGACAGCACCTGTAGAAATATTTGACAACTGGGTGTATTTGATGAACTTGTTAATGATGGTGTTTTTGATGACGTTTTTCATGTATTCTGAATGTTGTAAATAGTTTTAGTTCGGATACTAGAAAGAGCCAAAAACTGGGAACCTTCAGTGAAAAAGGTACAAATATTGAATCCGTATTTTTAGCACAAAATCACAGTGAATCACCCTTATCTTTTTATATCTGTTTAATATTTCTCTTCAAATAATAGTCAATAGTAATTACATTACGCAAAAGTTTAAGACGATAATGTGAATTCTCCATCTTGAGATGTAATTGAGTATACGGGGCCTCTGTGTCGTTTCCTCTTTACATGCACTAGAACGTCTTCTGGTAATTAGTTCTCGGCCGCGAAAAATGAGCTAATTTTCCACTCCCTGGTTTCCTCTCTCTGCGCCAAGGGGCTACGGCGAGGCAAACGGGACGTCGACGAAACGTATTATTTTCGGGGCCGCGTCTTGGCGACTACGCGGATACGAATGTATGAGGGCAAGAAGACAAGATATTCTGTAATCTGTCATCCCGTAAGCCGATTACGAAAGTTGAGTAGCCTCCTCTTATTAAAGTAACCAATTTGTCGGTCTGTCTCGTCCGTCACTTTATCTAACAGGCAGGGGACATTCATTTCTAGACCGGAGTGCCGCGGCGGCGAGCCGCCCGCCGAGGAAAGAGCGGAAGAAAAGTCGAGGCCGGCGAAGAAGAAAATGTATTCCACAACCAAAGGATCCGAATAAAACGTTCAGAAGCAAGAACAAGAGAAAAGGGGGAAACTTTTTATATTCTTGCTCTTTCAAGCGAAGGAGTAATATTCTTTGAACAGAATGCGATTGATACAGAGAGCTTGTAGCAAAGCCTATATTGGAAACTTAAAGAGGACTCTTCCTCCTACTTGGAACACGAGGTAACTACAGATTCGCTTTATGGAGCTTGCAGAGAAACCCGTAGGTATAAAACATGTGGCCTCGGGTATTATTTCGAGTAAGTTTTGGGACATTCCATCGTCAGTATTTGGGGAGCAAATTAGTATAGTATACATTTACTCAGGAAATGTGTTTCATTTCCATAGTTATTACTGAAGAACAGCGTAAAATAAAACAATGTTCGTTTATTTGTGCCATATCATCCAAAAATCATAAATGAAACAAGAAATTGGTAAGCAAATCTTAATTTGTACAAAATACAGTTACATATTAAGCTGTTATAAATCAGTTACAAATCATTGTTTAATTTCAAGTATTTATTTTCCTTCCGCTTTTTGTAATTTCATATCAGCGTTTTATTATCCATTGGATGTGCTAGAAACTTTGTTTTTAAAGCAACAATTGTTCAAATATTGTAATTCTTTATTCTCAAACAAGTTGTTCCAGATAGAACAACCCATGTAAAACACCGACGAATTTTACTGCAGGAAACAGCGTGCGTGTTCTGCAAAACATCGAAAGACATAATGTGGCTGAAAACTACTCTAGTCTTTTTTTATTTCGTAATCGTTACGAGTTGAGAAACGATCTCGAGAGGGCATCTAGAGAGAGCCCTTCCTTAAAGACCGAGTTCCTGGCGTGGGCACACGTGTAGCGAGTAGTAGGTCGTTCACGTGATTCCGCCTCTACTTCCCGAAGCGCTTCTCTTCCGAACAATTGCTCCCTCCTAACAACTTTGTTCCCCACCATTAAACATGCATTGCCCACTTAGGCCCCGCTGCGGACCGCAAAAAGAAATAAAAATATCCCCCCCCCTTTTTCCCACGCGCGCACGAACAGGCAGTGGAGCATTGTTATCGAGGAAACTTTCAGGTTAACAGGAAGAGTTTAAGCGGAAAAAAAGAGCAAGGCACAAAGGAAACAGAGTCGATAAACATATAGGCAAACCAATGAGCGAAAGGAAGACATCGCGGCCGTGGCCTTGGCGTTTGCCGAGCTCACAGGCCTGCCCACCTTGGTAGCTAACGCGGCGATAAAGAGAGATCAAGTTCCTTTTCGCGAGAGGGAGGCGGCCTTGTCTTTCGTTTCCCAGGAGTCCTACCCGAGGGCTGCTGGAACGTTTTGTAACTGATAGCGCTCTTGATCGTCGCACATGCTTTCTAACGAAGTGGAAATTATTATTTGGGCAACGCGCCAGAACGAGGGGAATCCGTGTTGGGGCTCGTGCTGGGTTTCTTTGCTCTCTCCAATGGTGGTTCTTTCTTCGTCTTCTTCATCAGGCTGCGAAAATATTCTCAGCTCTTTTTTACACTTTAATATCATCATTCATGTTCCTTTTTTTACTTTATCTCTCTTACAGCTCGTTGAATTAAGGAAGAAATTACACTCACAATAATCCTTAATCAGTGCTTCCTCATCCATTTCTTTACTTCAACTTTCTCTTACATTCTTTTTGCTCTTTTCACGACTTTAATTTGTGACCTTCTTTGCTTTTTCCCCCTTTTATAGACAATAGAGTCAATGGAGGCATAGCTTTAAATGTAAATGTATGCAATTGGGTCGTCCTGTTGAATTGATATTATCGCGGAATATTTTGATAGTGTTTTCTCTTACGTTTCTTCCCGATCTGGACTTGATTCATTGCATCTACATTTGTAGTACATTTTCAATTAGAGTATACCTTTTCTTCTTCTTCTTCTTCTTCCTGCTGGGTCGCGCTCCCACGAAATGTATTAAATTCCCTGCCGTTAATTTTCTCGGTTGATTTTCTTTGCCGAAAGCGGCCGTTTTAAGGAATCTCCTCCCTCCCCCCCTCCCCCCCGCGTCACGCCCATTCTCCGTGAGGCCGCTTTTTCCGACGGGAATTTGCCAGCAATTAAATGCCGAGATTAATGCTAGGGGTGGTATCCCCTAAGCACGGGTCTAGAATCCCAAAGCGGGTAGACCCTGATATGGGATTAAACGTGTACCGTGTACAAATGATAATTATTTTTCTTTAAAAAGCTTCCTTTCACTGAGTGAATGTTGTATTAAAATTTATATTAGATCAGATCGTAATATCATAATTTATATCTATTCGTAAACGTCAAACATTGTTGCCGTCTCCTATTATTAGTTATAACCAAAGAACGGATTTATGTGCGCTAACAATATACGAAACTAGCAGAACCCGGCCGACGTTGTCCTGCTTTCTTTCTCATTTACTCTCCCCCCTCTCCCTCGCTCTCTGTTTCTCTTTCTTCTTCCCCCTTTCTTCTCTCTCTCTCTTTCTCTCTCCATCCCATGCCGACCACTGGTCCCCTCGTCCTCGGACGGCCATCTTCTCTCCAACGGCCAGCAACAATGAAGACTAGTTGTATTGGGAATTGCATTTTGAATTTATCTATCTCAAACAAACCAACATCCATTTATTTGTATGGATCATGGAATTAAACATGGACTTAATCTGTCAAAAAATTAGTATTGTAAATGTTACAGTTTAATCAAACTATACAAAGAATGCAATCAATATGCACACTTTTCATTCATGGTACTGTTTTGTAATGTCAACTATTCATAAAACACAATTTTGTGGCCGAGTGTCACCCTGAGAGGGAAGGAGAGGAGGTAGTGTGAATACTGAAACGAAGTGCCCATAGAGCCAACAGACCATCGAAATCTCAAGGTCATCTGTCAAACAAATCCAATAGTTCATTGCCTCCACGCGTACTCCACTTCCCGGGGCACTCAGACTCTTCAGGCTGGATCTTCGGGCCGGAGTGTGGGTCTATTCTACATATTAATTACAAAGATTAACAGTTTCGTAACTTGATTTACACGGTCAATTCTCCATGATTTTCAACACAACTTTTATGTTTAAGAAACTACTGAAAATGTTTAAGCTCGTGTTGTTGAGCAGTTGCGGCTCGTGCTAGGGTTGCACGGTTGTACATCTCCCAGATAATCGTAAAATATTTTATAATATGTTAGGAATATACATTATCATTTAATGACTTTCAAAGTTCAAGATATTGCAGCTATATCGATTTATGTAAAATCATTTTGGGACCAAAGAGCGCCCTTCTGGCGCTCTCTCCAGCATTTGGTGCCCTTCCAGGTATTGCACCACGCCCTTGTCTCTTGCTTCTACTACTGTGCTTACTGCATTTACTCTTCAGCTCTATGCTTCAACGCACGTTAAAATGGTCCCTATGTGGGTGACGCAACCAATATGTGGGGAGAGTCTTGCCGATCTGCGCAGTTTCCCGATGGGAATCCCAATTTTCTATCTTCGTCTGACACTAGCTGTAAGTTTAGCGTGTTTTTGAAAGTACACACGTTCAGTCAATTATTAACGGTATTGATGCATTATTTATGATCTTTCGAGAATTCATTTTCATTTTTGTTAGGTTTTTTATTCGAAATGAACAGTTGTTTATGAGACGTGATGCGTATTTTCGGCTGCAGCTGCGTTACTGGTACACACGTAACGCAACGTCGTAACGACGTTGTAAGTATGAAATATCTTCATTATAAGATATACCTGGGCAGTGAATTTTTTGAAGTAAAATAATTTTCTTAGAAATGTGTTCATGCAGTAGTGCTTGTAGCGAAGTGCTGAAGTGCAATCCTTGTATTTACAAAATCAAGTTTCTTTTTTTTGTATGAATTCTGTTACCGTCAATTGTCTGAATGTAGAACTAATACAAAAACGTAAATGTCCAGTTGAAATCAAAACCAAAACCACGTGAACGGAATGTGGATATACTGACACGGACACTGCGTATAAAACTAGATAAGTAATGTTTCAATAAAGACTTTTATTTCACAAAATCTGCAAAAACCAGATATTTAATTTTAATTTCTATAGATCCATCTATACAAATATGAATAATCTGGCAAAACTGTCTCGAGCGATTATCACAGTACTTCTCGGTTAGAAAGTTCTATATGTTAATGGAACTTTAGATAACACATGCACGGGTCAAATGCACGGGGGCAATGTGATGGGAGATGTAGTAATGGTAGGGTTCCACAAGAGAAGGAAGTTTCATCTGCAAATATACGTTTTCCTCATCTGTTAAATTACGTATTTGTTAATGTTATGTGTGTTAGCTTCATATCACCTTGTATTCTGCAAAGCACAAAGCACTGCCACACCGGGGGAAAAAGATAATGGCACGGAATTGTCAAGCTACTTTATTTTGTGAGCTTATTCACAACGGGCATTAAAAGGGCTGTGCTCGTACTTTATTCGTTGGCATTTGTGACGTAAGCCTTTCACTGACATTGCCGGTTTCTGTTATTCTGAAAGTAGGGTTATGTGAACGCATGCGAGGGTAATGTGCCGTAATTCACGTTCCACAGACTAGCAGTTTTGCTACGGACGGCAAATGTAGGGCTACCTTTCTGTGGGGAGAACCTCATTTTCTGAAATGAAACTCTGTATTGCTCGCATTTTTCTCTTGATGTAATACTTCCCAGAATTTTATATAAGATGGCTTGCGGCCAGAAAGTCCATACCTTTATTCTTTTCTTTTACAAAAGGGAAGACGAGGAGCAGTTTTCAGAATTCATTCCACTCTTGACAAATACATTTCCATATTACGAAACACGATTCTAGATGTATTTTTCCAAGAAGTAGTTGACTTTTCCATTCTGTTTTGAATTTGAAATATTTTTAAATTTTAAAATGCTAGAAAATATGATTCAAGCTGTAAAATAAAAAAGAATAGCGTTTTATTAAAATAAAATGCAACACCATTGTAAATGAAATGCAGGAACTTTTCTACCTGTATCATTTGCAGGCTAGCAGAGATAGAAACACATAGGAAGATGTGAAGACAATTATTGATGTTATCAGCAAATGTCTTCCAACGAAGTTGACATTAATTACTCTCTCTTGCTGGTTGTGAATTTCTATTCGATAATTTTCAGACTTCCATTGTTATGTATTTCTGCAATTCCCATATAAATAATATATTTTACGGATTGTTATCAACATTATATCTCAAGACAGTGATTATTCAAACTTATTTAGTAAAAACTTACATTCTCACAAGGGTAAAATATTGCAGTTTTTACTCCAACGCCGCGAAGACCTGTGCAATTGTTTGTAGAAAATAGGTTGGAAGGGAGTGGCACGCGTGGCTTGCCGCCCCTGAGAAAATACCAAAGGAATGAATATCTAGATAGGATCGCGAGGGATGCGTGGGCAGGCGGGCGGCGATGGCTCGCAGCTGTTGGAGCTGGGCGTTGCGTGGCGCGCTCCCAGCCCCGGGCGACCCACTCACAGCGGCCGAGCAGACCTCGCTTGGCGGATTCGCTGTTGCTAGCTCGCCTCGCGCGCTATTATTCTTTTCGCAAAGGCGGGGAAGATAGAGACACGAGCACAGTGGATAAACCTTCTACAGATATGCAGGTAAAAAGGTCTGATGTAAATGCGTAGGGGCATATTTTTCACATATAATATCAGATATTCAGTAAGGAAACAAATTTTGTGTAATTACTAAGAAGCACCTTCCCAGTTTTCGCTTACTGGGAGGTTTGATTTTGTATATTTTATAAAACTTGAGATCTACAGGACGTTTTTCTTAAAAAACATGTTTGAAATGAATAATTTTACATAAGATCTATGCCTGTAACTGCAGAGCTAACATACATTTAAAAAAAGTAATTATTTCAAATAATTAAATTACTATGCGTTGTTTATTGGCACGAAACTGAAATCATCACCGGTGTAAAACAAAAGTTCATGCTCGTGTTTGGCCAACACTTCTCACAGTGCGAGAGTTGGTCATCATAGAGAGAGGCGAAGGCGACACAAGCCATTCAGCTGCAACGGCGGCGTCCAGGCGGACGGAGCGAAGTGCGACGCGGTTCGACAACGGTGCCTGCGGAAGGGAGGGGGCGGGGGACCAAACGGATGAAATCAATTTCCGAGGGCGCCGGCTTCCCTTGTCGCGGCTTCAATTAGTCCGCCAGCAGACCGTCCCCGCTCCGCCGCCGCCGCCGCCGCGCCCCCGCCAACCGCCCCACCGCCCCGCCGCGCCCCCGCCCGCCCCCGCCGTCCCCCGCCGCCCGCCGCCCCCGCCGCCCCGCCGCCCCCACCGCCCCCGCCGCCCCACCGCCCCCGCGCCCCCTTTCCCAGGTGGCGCGGGCGTTAGCGCTGGCTTCGCTGCTGCCGCCGCCCACCTCTCCGCACCGACCGGCGACGGACTGGAAACGAGAAAAAAGCATCTGCGTTCAAACAGCACGCACTAACATAGACGGCAAAGCGACAACTCTCACATCAATACTAAATGCGCGTCCAACGAAGTTACATCTGGGAACACGTATTTCAAAGAAGTAACACGAAAGGAGTAGTCTGAATCAACAAATGGAAATAAATGATGGAGTTAATATTAACTTCCAGAGCTCTTACAAAGGTTTTCTGGAATTGTAAATATTTTTGAGATAAAAGTTCTCGGCTTTTACTAGTGGATAACGTTTTTGCAAGATTGAAGAATGTATTTCGATTGGATGAAATAAAAAGAAACGGGATACGAATTAAATGTTATATTTTGAATTAATAAATGTCAGGTATTAAAATACGCACAATAAGTGCAATTCATTCATATCAGTAACACATTTTGCTATTACCAATCCTTTAATTGATTAGTTCGTGTTTCTGGGCGCGTCGACTGCTGTGGTCGTTTGTCCGGTAAGTGCACGTTTTTGTTATGGAAGATGACGGTCTTCTTTCCCTGCTGGTTCCTGCGCCGACCTACACGTCGGCTTTAGAAAATTTCCCCCACCCAGATATCTCCCACCAACGGGACACAGGCCTAGGCGAGACAAGCTCTAAGCTCCCGACTGATCTCCTGAGTTGTGCGCTAGTGTAGTGCATGTAATTTTAAATGTAAGTAATGTATTGGACAAGTGAGAGGAAGGAAAGATTGCGCGCAGTCCGTGAACCTTTCGTTACGCTACTGCTTCGACATTAACCTGGTATTGATCAGATAAACCACGCAAAACTCCCGATTAGAACCGCCACTCGTAAGTATTCTTCTCCGGAGAGCGGGTGAACTAATCGTAGCTATGTAGTTAGAAGAAAAAGCCAAGACTTGAATTCTAAGACCTCCTGGTCAGAGGCGTGAGGGTTTGTGACAACAGTTGATGCCCTGTGCTATCTGATGTTCTAATTAGGTTGACGAAAGATGCATTTCATTTTAATAACATTTTAATGCGGTCATACAGAATTCTTAATTTATGAAACGAGAACTGTGATTAATGACAGAAGCCCGGGATGTCGTTTTGCGTTGAATACGTATTCTGTACCCACGTAATTATTTACCACTCCCTTTAATGATGTCTAAGCGCTTGGGACTATATTAATACCATTATCTCTCTTGAAACTGCATCGAGTAGAGGCGGCAAAGTCAGTAGAGCGGATGTTTACAGTTCGTGTCAAATTCCGTCAAAACCCCGCCATCGCAAAGTTACGTCCCAAGAGACCTGTCGCGAAATTTGAGGTTAGCGCCTGGGTACGAGATTAATCTCCCCGGTGCTAATACATTTCCTCTTCTTGCATTAATCTCTGACTGGGTTCCTTCCCTCTTCCCCCGGCTTCTCTTTCGCAATACCCGCCGTCTGCTCTGCTATCATTGTGCCTCTCCTGCACAATCACCGTCACTTCGAGTAATCTCACTTTCCCTGTTCGCACCATATGACCACCTCCCCCCAGCGTCCCTCCCCTCTCCCTTCGCCCTTTGACCGAATCCACTCTCCCAGCGTCTCGCATCGTCCCCCTCCTGCGTATCGCGTGGCTACGGCCCTTCCCCGCCTTCTCCGCCCTCGCGCCGAGGTGATAGTGTGTTCTTGCAAGGGGGCGGGGTGTGGGGTGAGCCATCCCGAGTATCTGGGAGTGGATACGAGCAGGAAACCGGCCCCACGGGCTCCTGATGAGGGCTATTTACCACTTAAGCCGTTCATTTCACCTGGCTCCCCCCACCCTCGCCCGTCTCCGCCGCGCTACTCGCCCTGCTCTCTCCCGCCTCCACCCGCGCTTCTTCCCTCGCGCACTTTGTCTGACGTCAAGTTTTGTGTTCCGTTATTTCCCGCGCCGCGTGACGCGAGTCGGCCATTAATTTCTCGCCGCGACAGATGTATGTCATGCTGCTAACGCGGTTACGGCAAACGCGGGGTCCCGGGATTCGGGAGCGCGGGGGGGGGGACGGCGCCGGGGCCCGTAGGCAGCGCGGCGCAGCGGTAGGCGCCCACCGCCGCCGCCGCCGTCGCCGGCGGGGAGGCTCGAGGTGAGATGTTCGCATTAGTCTTTGTCTGGGCGGCGCCGCGACGTCCGCCAGCTGGCGCCCGCGTCGCCCCCGCCACCTCCGCAATATCCGTGGGATGTGTGAGCGGGGCCCGCGGTGTGGCGGCGTGGGGTGGGTGACGGCGGACGCTTGTACCTGCGTTGCTTCGCGGGAGACGTGCGTAGTCCTCCCGACCGCGGACTCAGTGTCCCCACGGGAGCGCGTAATGGAAATTTCATTTCGTCTCCTTTTCTGCGTTAGGTTGGGGGGGAGGGGGAGGGGCTTTATCTCGCGCTGACGAGCTTTGCTCAGCTGTGGAATTTGGGTTTCAGGAGTAAGGGTTTCGTTTACGTTCGGGGTTTCTGATGAGTGTTTAATGTTGTTGTTGCAATATAGAAGCAGGGATGAATTTTCTGAAGTTAATTTAAAGCTAAACATATATGCAATGATTTATTTTAAAACCAAGATATGTTCTGAATGAAAAATAGCCTATAATGTACAGTATAGAGTACGACAACTGTAATTATATTTTGTTTAAAAACTTAACATGTCAATATTCACGTGAGTCAGAGAGATACATAAAATATTTTACGTTTTGACCGTGTTCAGTTTTCGAAACAGGGTTTGAGAGTAGGAAATTAATTTTAAATTATCAACAACTTTATTTTCTGTGTTGTAAAGTTATTAAAACATTATGATTGACAAATTTGTGGGATATTTTACAACCATATACAACATTTTAAGAATAAAATTCAACAATGTTGTTCTCTTTATGTTCTACGAAATATTATTATCCATGCAAATATTTGTAGTTAATAGTAACTGCACCGTTTTAAAATCCACTTTTATGACAAAATCTTATCTCGTTTGTTACAAAAACCTACTTCATTTCAATATATACGTACATTTTATACATTCGAAATCAGTTGTAACTTAGAAGGATGCAATTTTATAAGCAATGTAAATATTTTAGAAAAAAAATTTGATTTCGGTTTTGCTCTAAAAATGCGTCATTTACGTCGCCCGAATAATTGATGTGTCGACCAACAGAGATCTTTGCTTTGTGTGTTAGGAACACCACAAGCTGCGACGTTGCCCTAATGCAGGAACTGGATACTCCTGGCGTCGCTATGCATTCGTGAACAGCAGCAACTCATTTGGAATCTGGTCACCCCTAGTGGGACGCTGTACGTGAGGAGTGGACGGGGAGAGAGCGGGGACGCCGGCGAGGACGAGGTGGAAGGGGCTGAGTTACGCTAGCAGCGGCGCTATTGTTTCCGGAAATAATAGCGAGCCAGACGGCGAGCTCTGTCGCAGGGGTTGGGGTGCGGTGCGACGCACCGCGTGGGGGGGGGGCGGGGAGGAGCGCTGTCCGCTTCCCTCGTCTTCGCCCCCGTCGCGGAGCGCTCTCACCGTCACGTGCCTTTCACCCCTCCTCTTCCCCATGCACTTCCACTCTGTCTCCGCTTCGGGCCCGTCGTCGCGTCTCCGGTTGTGTCGTTGTCGCGGTTGCCGTTGCTGGGGCGGCTGGGCGCTGTTGGCTAATCAGTCGTTTGTGTTGAGAGCCCGTGAGATGCAGAACGGAAGTAAAAATTAGATTTATCAGTCGATTACTTTAATTTCAAGCGAAATATCAGCGTAATGTCTCTATCGAAAATACATATTAAAGTTGCATTGTGCTGAGATAAGTACTTACAACCTTACAGTCTATTTAAGGCTTCTTTTTTTTTCTTAAATAATACACATGCATTCTAAAGGGAGGTACAAATTTCATTTTCGGCGAAAGTTCACGGAAGTTTTATTTGATTTAACACTTGAAGATAGAATATTTATAATTTTTAAGAATTACATATATTTTCTATTTGAACAAATATTTTTGTACATATCGTGAGTATATAAAATGTGAGAGTTGTGTGTTCGTTTAAAACCATATTTTTATTTCACTGTATTTTTAAAACAGTCATAAAGCATTGCAGAACACATTTTTCAAGTTTCATCTAATTGAATGCTGGCTCTTTTGTAATGACGTGTACACAACGCGGCAAAATTAAAATTAGCACTGAATGGAAATTCACCACACCTAAAATATTCCTTATTCTGTATTCACTCTGCGTTATAGGCTTATGACACATATTGCGAAATGATGTTCCACCTCCTTCACATTGAAATCCCTCAAAGCAGCCGCCGGTCCCGCCCCACCGCAGGGCTCCCCTGGTGCCGCCGCCGCAGCCGACGTCGCCGTCAACCATGGGCCGATATTGCCGGCGAGAAGGAGGGGGCACGTCGGAACTTCTAATGGACTTACGCCGCGTCGCTCCAGTAATTATTACCTGGCGAAAGGCGTTTTAAATTAATCCCCGGCGGCAAAAGGTGTTGGAGGCGACGGGACAGGAGACTGGAGGGTCGGGGAAGAAGTGGCTTACCACCGGGTGGCGGTGCGGTGACGACAGCGGATGTGGCGGGGTTGGGGCAGGTGGGTAGGCGGAGATGTGTTGGCGGGGAAGATAGAGGTAATGTGCAAAGGGTAAGAGAAATTTATTATGATGCAAGTAGATGAACTAATAGTAGGAGGTGAGGGGTGGAAAATACAACAGAGGTTCTATGAGACACAGATGAGGGACTATTGACGATAAAAGTTGTGGGCACGCCGAGCATATACGAACACGTGAGCATCTAGAATGGTGACGTTGGTTGCGCAATAGACGGGAAAACCTAGTTGGAAGAAGGGGATCAGGAAGGTGAGAGTGGTGCCTCGGGCAGGAAGAATATTTCCCCATGCAACTGTGGCAGGCAGAGCAAGAGGGAAAGTAGGGAAGGTATACTTTGAACGCCCTCCGACGAGGCTTGAAGAGGGAATGGGCGACCTTGCTTTTGAGTGTAATAAAATTCAGTCCGTTGTCTCTCCCGGCGAGGGCTTTTCAGTTGTTTGGTTATTGCATCACAGGCCAGGGAAGAGTTGAGCCTCATTTCATAAGGTCTGAACGAAAATAATATTAAAGTTGGAAGTACAGAATGACACGGAAACTGTTCTGACGTAATAAGTACGTTCATTATTTTGCCAAATGCTCATGTCTCGTGAATATAGTCGGTACTTTTAATAACTGTTTTGTTTGTATATTGTCTTTCTATCGGAGACTTTATGGGGTTTTGGAGTTTTTAATACCTCAATTTTGGTTATAAGTGTATTATCTTAATGTCAATGTAATCTTAGCGAACAGCAATATTTGTTTTACGTCACTCTTCTGTCATCTGATTTAAACTGTGAAGATCATACCATATTATCTTTAAAGATCATATATTTAATGACAGATTTATTTTCATAAGTTGTCGTGTGAAATTAAAAAATGCCCATTAATTTTACCATCTTCTACGATGATCTTTGCAATCATCAATAAATATGGAGTGTGCGTGTAGTTTTTGTACTATCTTCTTAAGTGAGATTCTCAATATGATAAAAACATCTCAAATCGGAAATGCTCATGAACGTTTGATATGTGAACCAAAAACGAGTAAATAAATGCAATTTTAGCAGCCAATAATACTTATCGAGATATTTGCGGATTGGAAAGCGATCCTAGGTAAAATGATAAGTCCGCAAATGCGTCCTTCGGAGAGGGCGCGCCTGAATGACAGGGCCGCGGGGGATGACCGGGTTTGACAGGCGGTACAAAAGAGTGGTTGGGATAACCGCGCTCCGTTGCTCCATTCCATGACAGGACACGGATGGATGGCGCGTGGGACAAGCGACATGGTTGTGGAGCTGTTGAACACTTCAATGGAAACGAACAAACGTACTGGAAGTGGGGCGGGGGTAGTGATTACAATGTTCGGCTTGAAATCTATGATGCCGGAACGTGGTTGGGGGTTTACAACCTTACGTAAATTTCTGTTACGAGGGGCATTTGGTGTGTTATCGTGTGGCATCTACTGCGCTGTAGGCCGTAGTAGCGTAGTACGCTAGTAATAATGACGGTTCCAGTACTGTGGAGAACACTGGCATCTGTTTTGTGAGACATTTATATTTTTGTATTGAATTATTTTATATCATTTAGTTGTTTATAATATAGCTGCAATATTTGTAGAAAATGGGTTTCTAGAATGTAATTTAAGATTTTTGAGTAGCTTGTTTTAATGGCTTTGCATGGTAATGATATGATTAGCATTATCTACTGTATAAGCAAGTGACGTTTAAGACTTTGGTACAATTAATACATGCTAAATTGTTACCACATTATAATAATATGCCACATGCATAATAATATTTAATAACAATAATGGTAAAGAAATTCAGTACTTTAGTAGTAGAAACGTTTGAATGGCCTCTAAATATGCATTTGTAGCTCCAGCAGTGTGTAATTAATCACAATCTATCTTCATATAATTTCGGTTGTTAACAAAGTAGGCACAGCAGAGATTATTCAAAATTATTGAACAATGTAATTAGCAATATTATATTTTTCGAATGGTTGTTTTACGCCTTTCTGTAGAAGCAGTTATCTAAACGATCCCAGACCTTCAATTTTTACCAATCGATTTTTATTAGCCAACTTCCTGATTTCTCCCTTAAAATCCGTTAAATCAAGGTATGTATGTTTTACATATTTGTATATAACTAATCTACAACAAGTATTGTTACATCATTCGTCTTCACTGATTGAAAACAATAACAAAAATATCCAGTTAATATGGCGACTAAGAATTGCACCTGTGGAAATATCATGGTTCTTCTTTAGAAGTTTCACAATTTTTAATATCGATTTTGAGCGCAATACAAACATCAATAAGAGAAAATAAAAACAAGAATTAAACATTCTGTACGTTATTCGCCGACTCATCGAGGTTAGCCTGCAAGCACCCTCGGCCGCTGAAAGTCCTGACCGTGCCGCCCCCGCTGCTGCGGAGCACCGGATGAGAAGGACGACGTCAAGCCGAAGCAAATTAAATATTGAGGCGCGTTCCGGAACGTAAGTTTACGCAGCTGTCTCTATTTGCCGTTAATCCCGATCCTTCTCTCTCTCTCTCTCTCTCTCTCTCTCTCTCCCTCTCCTTCTCTTCCCTCCACTCTCTCTCTTCCCCGCCTCGCGCCTGCAGCCCGCTGCACCTTAGACCTCCTTGGGATGCGACCCCTCCCAGGAAGACGTCTATCTCTCAGGGGCTCGCGCTCTAATTCTCTTCGGTAAAGTGGTGGCCGAGATACTTTTTTGCTCGCGGTATTAAGGACGTCTTTTCTCGGCCGCGTTCGCTCGCGGAGTGCGGAGTTTGCGTAGGTGTTTTTCGGCGGGCGGGATTCGCTCGAGGGAATTTTATGCTTCGCTGTTTTACCGCGGCGGTGGACGTTCTCCGCGGGAGTTCTTCGGTGTCTTAGGGAGGAAGAAGTTTGAGGTGTTGTAGATCCATGGACACTATATAGTTCGCTGTTCTGGCTCACTCTGAGACATTATTTCTGAAATGTTAAGATTACTGTCTATCATTTTCTCCCTAGATTCTATTAATTATCTTAATGCTTTATAAAACATTTATTTTTGAATAAATATATGGTTTTCTGTGAGGAGTTAAATTTTAACTAGCATGCGGTAATATTGTAAGAATACAATTGGATTGACAAGATTGCATAACTTTGCATTTTCTGAAACAAAAGTCAACGCTTTAGTAAATAGGTATTTGAATATTCTACTAGGCAGGTATAGATTGTTATGTTAGTTTTTAGCGAGACGAATATATGTTAAGCTTACTAAAAGGCTCATTTAATATTCGGTGATAATTGTAAATATGTAAATATTATTTCTAATTATTTGTATTGGATTGAACTGTAATTAAAAAAATAAGGGGAAAAGTTGAAGCATTTCTGGATGCTAAATAATACACGCATAATAAATAATAAATGCGATGCATAGATTTTATGTATTAAAAACATGTATTTAATTTAAGAGAAAAAATGGCGTTCTAATATTATATATACTGGAGGTCACAATAAACACCATACCGATTTAAATGTTTATTTACTAATGATCTGAACGTAAAATGTGTGACTATTCCAGGGTGTAAGAAAATGTCATAAGCTTCACCCGTTGTTAAATATTCCAACCTGCATCGTTCAATCTCCATGAATCCAACCCAATCAATTAGCAAGCGGGTGCGCAAACCATTCGAAGAGAGGACGCTAGTAAAAGATCCATTCCGAATTTAAATACAGATTGTTACACGTGACCATATGAATGGCTCGAGGCACCGCAGCCGGTCGTATATATTTCACCCGACTGATTTTTTCCCCCCAACTGACGTCGCGTGCAATTCAAAGCGAGAGGACGCTGTTGCGGAACGCAGCTGAAACGCGGCCGTGACGTTTTGCGTCGCGTTCGCGACGACTCGCCACTTTTTATTTCGCGACGTCATGATATCATAGAGTGCGTGGGCGCGTCCCCATTTTTTAGTGCGTCCACGTCTTTGCAGAAAATTTCCCCCGCGCTGACTGCGGCAGCAACTACACAAAAAAAAGCGGTCTTTATGAAAAACTCGCGCTGAAGCGACGGTGGTGGCAGCGCGGCGCGGCGCGGCGACGCGTCGCCCGGGACGAGAAACGGCGCGACGCGGCGCCGCGCGGATCATGATTGTGCCCGGGGCGCTGCGGCAACGCGCGCCCGTCACAGCGGAGAGCGCGGCGGGCGGGAGTGCGCGAGGTGAGCGCGACCGCTGCAGGTAGAACCAGGGAGCGAGGCTGGCGCTGGCGGTCGTGGCGGGGCCCAGTTGGGATTCGGTGTGCTTGTGGAGTTGGTCGGGCTGGAGTTGACTGTGGTGAAGATCAAGTTAATTGAGATGAGGGTAAAAATGATGCAAGGGGAAAGAGATTTAATGAAGGTGGAGGTGGTGGTGTTCATGGACGTGATGGAGGAGTTAATGGAAGTGGAGCTTGAGCAGTTAATGTAGATACTGGATGTGAAATTGCTGGAGAGGGAGTTCGTAGAGATTGGGCGGTACAAGGTGTAGGTAGGTAGAATAGAGGTGGTATGGAGTAGAGATGGAGATAATGGTGTTGCATATGGTGATGATGTAGGTAATGAACTTGGTAGGACGGGTTAGGTGGACGTAGAGGTAAGATAGAGCTTTAGGGGGTGGGTTTGAGTAGGTATTAGACATGGAATGTAGAATAAGCAGACTTACCAGGATGTGTAAGTCAACCACTCGTGATTTTTGTTGCTCACAAAATTGTCAAAATTAGCTTATCGGTGCAATTATAACTCAGGAAATCGGTACAGGCAACTTATTATTAAGGAAGCTGGAGTTCAAGAAGCATGAACACATGGAGAGATATGGGGTTGAAAACGTATAAATGGTAGAGATGGGTAAAAACGTAGAGAAGTTCTAAAGCATGGAAAATAGTAGCTACAAAAATAGCTAGGAAAATAGAAGTGGTTATTCGCAGCGAGGTTCAGGCAAGTGGACAAAACCGCCTAAAAGACTACTGGCTGCGAATGGTGTCTGAGTTTCATGGAGGGTAATGTGGGACAAACATTAGCGTCGTGAACTAGCTAAAGCAAAAACCAACGAACGACCGTGAGAAGGACCGCGGGAAAGGCTAGTTCAGCTCAGGTGGCTTCTTCGGCTGGAAAGCGGCACCGGCGACAGGTGCTGTTGTCCCGCTGGCAGTCACTGTAGAACCGCCAGCACCACCGTCACCCGCCGCATATATTTCCGACGATGTACCAGCCGGCCTCCGGGCACTGCGGCGCGAAACGTGGACACCCCAAAACACGCGACGCGCCCACTCGGCGTCCGCGCGCACAGCGGCGTGTCGAGGCGGAGTTGGCCGCTTTCGCCTTGTCAAACTCGGAGCTCCCGCCACTCCCGCTGGCCCGAGCCACGGTCCTTGCCCGCCCGCCCCGCCGCCCAGCGCCACGCCCCCGTCCCGCCGCCCCGATCCTCCCCGCCCCCGCCCACCTCACGGTGCAATCCGCCCCGCTGCATCCCAAGCCCCGCCCCGCCCCGCCCCGCCGCCGCCCAGCCCCGCCCCGCCTCCGGTACTCCCGTCCCTTCCTCACCACGCCATTAATTCTCTTCCCTTGCACCACTATCCCCGAATCGCGCACTCCACCTCCCCTGCCTCCCCCATCACGCTTCTTATGTCAGCCCCTTCCCCGCCCTGCCCCGGCTTTGGTCTCTCCCGCCCGACCCCGCGTCCTCCAAACCTCCTCGCCCCGCGCCGTGCCGCCGCTCCGAGCTCGCACGGCCGCTACTCTTACCGGGCTTCTCACAGGCCGGGCATCGCTCCCGCAGACACGCGCACGTACACACGCGCGCCCGCATACGCAATCTACGCGCAGCACGTTTCATGTTTACGCCAACGGCCCCGACGCGGCGCTCACGGCTGCCGCCCATCGTGCTCACCTGTCTCCTTGCGCGGCCCGCGTCTCATAAGCGTCCTCGCTATGCACCTGGCCACAAGCACTCACCTCTTCCCACACCCCTCGCCGCTAGCCTGACCGCGTCCTACCTCCTCTCTTCGACTAGTTCTGCAACACAGCACCTTTCACGAACCCACGTCACCACCCGAAAGAACGCTTGATTTCTACATCAACCCCTCACCCCTCTTTTTTGCCGTAGCCATCACCCAGAAAGTGCGCCTGGGCCAGACCGCCGCGTTTTATTACTTTTGACGTTAGACCGTCTCCCCGCTCACCCGCTCTTCATATCCGTAATTGTTTGCGTCGCGAGTTTGTTGTGCCTGGTTCTTTTATTTTGCGTCGACGCGCTCGCCCTCTTCCCCTCCCACCGCCTCGCTCTCCCTGCAAGAGCACTCACACACGCCCACGCACACGCCCGCGCGCGCGCGTGCGAGCGTGTACACACGAAAATCGCGTGACGCCCGAATAATGAGGAGTAACACAAAGCGTCGGGTCTCGCCCTCGGCCAGCCCGTCAATCATGTGTCGGTAGTAGCGGCCGCGTTTCACCAGAACGTTCCCGCCTGCTTCTCCCCTTCCCGGCCACATGCGTTTAAACGAAAAGAAATTTCGCTCGGATTTCAGTCAGACCCTGGCAACGGCTTTATCAAGTTGCAAATCCAATGGAGTTCAAATTTTAATGTTTTATTTTTTTGCGAAATACACGATGTTCGTCTAAATGCTGGTATAATTAAATGTGAAATATTGTGACGTCCTTTGCTGTCGAGTCCGCACGCGCCGAATTGGGTTGACGTTCGGGCGAGTGGCGTTTTTATTTGCGACCGTCGCTTAGCTGCCGCTTGCAACGATGTGTGATGTCTCGTTCATAATTCAGGTAGTATCGGCAAGCTGTCTTTCGGGTTGAGTTGCATTCGCCATACTCGCTGACATACACAAACACTACAGCCATTTCATCACAAGTTGAGGACACGGAAGGAAGTAAATACAATTAAATAACCGGTTTAGAAGTTCATGTTGATTTTTCAAAATTCTTCATTGTCCGAATAAGATCTTTGTGTTTTCTTATTACGGAAATTACGATAATTACATTATATCTTAGCCAAAATGATTGGAAAGTGTTTGGAAGTTATTCTATTTTATATTACTCTACACATTTAAAATAATAAATTAATAATATAACATCGTCTACACATGGATAAAATGGTTTATATAGCCATCAAGTTGCACATTACAAATAATTATATTTATAGGTGTAATTATTCTGTTGTTTATACATTTTGAACTTTTTGCTGCGTATTTTGCCAGCTTCCATTCATGTAATGAATGGAGAGAGAACTGTGAACAATAGAGTTGTTGAAGTCCTTTCATTCTATTACATCCCTTCGTCCAACTCCTAAAATAACCATGCACAGAAGAGCCGGTGATATACAGCAAAGTTGAAGCCGCTGCCCCGACTCCAGAAAAATCCCATGAAACTCCGGCAACGCAGTTCGTTATGAATACTTTTGTTCGATGTCCGTAGAAGCCCCAACAATACTTGCAGGCAAACAATCCCAAACGAGATTGGTGTTCAACTTCCAATGCGGAGGGGAGAGCGAAGTTTCCACGGCCCGGCCTGCGTGACTGGGCTTCTCGGCTGCAGCTTCTGTTCTGCAGCCCCTCAGGGCGGTGGTGCAGCTCCAGTCGCGGAGGGAGGGAAGGAAACCTGATAGGCGCAAAGGCGGCGGGCTCTCTCCTGCCGCCTCCACCGGCCCTGAAACTGCGTTGCAGATACGACAATCACTGTACATTGCAGCCAAGCCTAACCTCTTGCCGCTTCCACCGGCCCTGAAACTACGTAGCAGATACGACAATAACTGTACATTGCAACCAAGCCTAACCTCTTGTTTTGGGGTTAATTTTCATTGGCGTCTCCGTCACCATTGCCTCATACTCCACTCTCTTCGCTTATCTTTGTTTTACGATTCTTTTGATGGT
This sequence comes from Gryllus bimaculatus, assembly GCA_017312745.1. Lineage (NCBI taxonomy): Eukaryota > Metazoa > Arthropoda > Insecta > Orthoptera > Gryllidae > Gryllus > Gryllus bimaculatus. The sequence continues at coordinate 4,237,265 of BOPP01000020.1, forward strand.
TACCATTATTATTTATATGTTTTCTTCCTACTCTTCTTGTCTATTTACTGCATTGGCAACACCGTTTTGTCACTCTTTTTTGCTCTTTTCGAACTCGAGAGAGAAGTTTGCATCATACTCACCACTTCTCGCTCAATTGCCATCGTCCTGCTTCGGTGTCCTTTCGTACTTTCTCGTATGCCTCTCCCGTATTAATTTTTGAGTATGTGACCTTAACATCTTCGCTTTTGCCGCGCTGTATTTTTCGTGTCGTTTTCTTATTCTCCGATGCCCACCATGCTCTCATCTTCTGTTTCATCCATTTTCATCCGCCGACAAATACTCCGTTGCTGGAAACACTCGTATCACGCCCGTGCCTACGCGACGTGCTCGCCTTACTGGGCAGGCATCCATAGGAGAGACTGGCATATGGAGGGAAAAGTTTTGTGTCATGCTCTCAGAAACCCTTTTGCCATTCAATTTTCCGGTCTCTTTGGTCCGAGGCAACTCTCTTTCCCAGCCGCCTCGCTTTTCATCTCTTCCGCATTCCAACATCCGCATTAGCAGCCATTTGCAGTTAGCTAGTTCAGTCGCTTTTCCTACATTGAGCATTACTTTAACCGCGATAATTTCTGAGACGAGCTAAAGAACTCCATGCAGTGAGAGTAACACCACCATTAAAACCTTAGAGCTCTGTCGCAATCTCCCTTGACTGCCTGTCACAGAAAAAATGGTTATATTATGCATTGTATTAGGAAAAAATTACATTAATTTGTGAATCTAACACATATTTATTGCAGGAATAATAAATGAAATCATCGAAACTGCAATATGGTAGCGTATTCACATCTGGAATATCGTTGTCTTATTTTATCTTTTCCGCACTTCATCAGAATATTCTGATGCATGCTTTCCTCTTAACTTGATATAAATGTCCCTCACATTCAGAAAGTATTTAAGATGAAAATATCACGTTATACCTGCCACCTATTATTTTTGCAATTATAATCCCTTGTCATTGTCTGATGTCTAATTTCTGAATTCATACTCGCGTGATAATACGTTACGTTTGTCCCTATTTGTCGTGCCGAGAAATCTCATTATTTTATTTCCGTTACTCGCGGGGAACAACCCGTGATAGGCATGCAATTTTTGACAATGCACCAACGTTAATTATTTGTCTTCATTTCTCCATGAGCGGATTGTCCCGCGGCAGAACATGAAAAAATTACTATTCTCGTTCATAAATAAAACACAATTCGAATATATTTAAAGCAGCCGAGATTTCACACAAAAAGGGTTATCTCACAACGTTGTATGCGCACGTTGGGAGATATTTGTTTTTGTTCGTTGAATTAATTCTCCAGTTAACAGAAAATAAACCGGTATAATTGGGTTCAAAATTTCAATTTACTTTTTATCACGTGAGAGCAAAAGTTGCGCGGCGCGGCGGAGGGGTGACGTGCAGTAGTGGTGCAACGCGCGGCGATGGGTCCCTCTCGCATGTGCGTCACTAAATCACTGCACCCAACACATTGGGCCCCGACGCTTCCATCCCTCCGGATTTCTCGACTCTCCGAAAGCGCTATCACTCACGGACTTCAAACCTTGCTAATCCACGTTTATTTTTGCCTTAGTTTACACGTTGAATACATGTACATCGTATCTAACTATATTTTGTTTAGTCTTTAGCAGTTCATTTTATAATCGTATATTAGCATATCACATCACATTCACGGTGAGCATTTGTTGATAATAATTTTTGCGGGTACTTCTCAAGAGCTATACTTTTATTAAGGTTAGTTGTCAAACAATAGAGCTATTTCTCTACTGAGGTTAGTTGTTCACGCTTTGGTCGTCGTACTGTGACCTTCATCAGGGCGAAATGCACGGAGGTGGACTGCTCAGTTGATAAAGGATGACCTCCCACCTCTACCCGGCTACCGGTTAGTCGGAAGATCTGGCCAAAGGAATTTTAAAGCATTAATATTGGGCAAGTAAAACATATTTAACATATGTTGCAAAACCACTCATGTAGTTATCTCGTCATGTATAATTTTTCAAAGTACACGAGTTTCACCTGCCCGTCCCTCTGCACTCGCGTTCTCGTCGTGTCCATCCATCTGGTAGGCAGCACCCAGAGCGCGCAATCTCGCTCCCGTGCCCTTCATCCTGGTTGACGACAGAGCTAATAAAATTTAGCAAAAGGCCGGAGCCGCCCCGCCCCCCCCGGGGCGCCTGCCTAGCGCGTGGCGCTGTCACGCTTGCTCGGCCGCGGCGCGATACTTGTCACGTGGGCGGCGCAACAAAGCCGCGTTCCGGAGCGCCGCCGGTCCACGCCTGGCGCAGGGGGGGCGAGGGGACGCGGCAGTGGCGTGGGAGTTGCGTTGCGGGAGAAGCCCCGAAGGGAGGGAAGCAGGGTACAAACGCTGAGGT
>BOPP01000020.1:4253662-4269930 GCA_017312745.1 Gryllus bimaculatus
CGCCCGCGCAACCGCCGCCGCCGCCGCGCCACCGTCGCGCGTGCATAACTGCATAAGCATCTGCAGGATTTATTGGCTGCTGCTTGGCTTGGCGGGGCGGGGTGCGCGAGCGGGGCGCAGGGCGGGCGGGGGGTTGCGGTGGCGGGACGGCGGTGACACCCTGTATTCCGGCGTTTCGTGGCGTGGCGTGGCGGGGCGGGGGCGGCGGGTCGCTCACGCCGACCGCGTCGGGTAATTGCGTAAGGGAGAACGCGGCCCCGCGCGACGCGTAGCGCCGCCCCGTCGCTCGGCCGAACGCGTGTTACGGACACGTCGCACGATTGCGCGGCCGATGGGTTTTCCAGGCGCGGCCGGTGAAGAAATGGAACGATGTGGGGCACGCGTATGGCGGCGTTTATTTGCGCCTTCACTTTGAGCTGTGCAAGGGTACTTATTAGTTGGCCTGAAATGCATCAATTCCATAAAAGTCATAACGGGAAATATCCAATAATGCAGAAATCCAATACGTTAGTGACAAATTTACCGGGTAGCCTTATATGAAAGCATTATTAGTTCCTTTGACGTGTAAGAATTGAGTATTGCCGCATATATACAATATATATATAATATGCGCGTTTATGTATGAGTATGTAAACAGGTTATCAAAAATATTACCACATTAAAAAAGATTGTTTATAATTCATTATACGTTTTATACATTACGTGTGGAATAAAAATATATTACTTCACAATACTACGAAACTATTGTTTTTATTTTCTATTTAATGATATTAAAGTGAGTTATAAAGTTAAGCAGAGCTTATGGAAAATATATTTGAAGAGTGAACATTGTTATCTCGTTTTAGAGTAAACTAGTGGTGCTAGCACATATTTCTCGCATTATTTGAAACTGCTCGCATTATTTCCAGCACATCGTACAGAAAAGCTAGGATAATTTCACACAATATAAATTGAACATCCGGAACTAAATACCATCTAATATATCGCATTCTAAATGCATTCAAAACTACTATATTATTACGTGACACACATCTGCATATAAATTTTCTAGTACTTCTATTTTCTTTATATAGTTGAATATAACATTTTATTGAACGTAGATAACATTGTCACATTAAAGTTAAGTAAAACAAGCATCCTTATCTTATCCCTCCTATCTGGTGGTCGTTCAACAATGAACTCAAATATCCTTCCCTGCATTGAATGGCAACAATGCCGCGTGTGATCGTAACGTCAAATCGACCTACATGGACCCGGAAATTAGATTTTTTCTATCGAAAATGTCCCTATTTTTCTTAGTGCATTGCAATACTTGTTTATACTGCACAAGTAGTAACAAAAAAGTAAATCGTTATGGCAAAATATTAACAACGATATTTCTAAAAAAATATTTGTGTAATATTCTACGGCTAGCTTAATAACTGTTGGTCCCAGTTACAAGTATTACAGAGTATAATATAGTTCATTTGACACCCATTGAAACTTTCTCATCAGCGTTTATTCTTCACACCAAAATTCTTAATGCACTGTCTTTGTTGCCACGAACCTCTTCGTTGACCTCATGAAGGTAGAAATTCGGCCTCCCAGGCACATAGGTCTTTTTCGTTCTCTACCGAAGAGGCGTCTTGCGCCGCGGCACGGAAGTTGCTTGCCGGCGTGTCGATATTCTCCTGTATCGACCGTTTGGCTCAAAACGGCTTCGATAAAGCGCCAACAGCCATAACATTTTAGTGGTGGCTTGTGCTTCCCCCCCGGTATAGTCAGCGAGCGCTCACGCGGCCGGTGGTTCCCGAGCCCTGGCGCACCTGAGAACGGCGGCATGAAGCCACGTTGGGCGAAGGCGACACGCGGCGGCTTTCTTTCTAATTTCTGTCACCTATCTTTTCTATATCTAATCATGCCAGGTTTTTGTGAGTTCAATGAATTTTAGTGTTGTGTGTTTCTTCTTTAGCTTTTATTGTTCAAGTAATTGGAATAACAAGAAATGGTCTTATATATATTTTTAGGATGATTCTCGTTTTTTGAAAACATTTTTGTGGTGCTATTTTATTATTAATCATCTGATAATAAAATGAAAATGTTAGGGTTATATCTTTACAAACTAATAAAAAATAATGTCAGAAATAATTTGAATCGAAAATTTGAAAAGTAGAATCATCTAGCGAGCCAAGTCAGCTCTCGATTTTCTCTTCCCATTTCCTCTGCGTTAACCTCCACATATTAGGAGTGTGATTCTGTAGGTTAAATATGTTCAATTATTTTCCCACTTATGCGTTATATGACAATAGGGAACATGCGAGCATTCAACAAGGATACGGATGTTAAAAATGAATGAGAACCATGTATTTTTTGAAGGAGACACTTTAAGTAAATAAGTGAAAGAGGTCATTAAACTTTTGCTCTCCCTTTATTCACTTGAAAATTAATATAATCCTTTAAGCGGAAACTAGCTAATTGAATACTACCATTTTTTAATTCGGTTCAAGCGTTAACAATAAGAAACGCCGTGGTCTTATAAGGAGAGGGCTTCATACTTCTTTCTCTCGCATAGAGCGTCAGCGGCAGGTCGTCAAAAGCTCCGGGCGGTTAACGAAGATAGTGCGCTCACAATACGAAGCGGGCGGCGGGTCATTGCCAGCCCTCAGCAGCCAGGCGCCGCGGCGCAACCCGCCCGCCCACGCGGCGCCGTCACGGCGACATCTGGCGGCGGGCGCCGGCGGTAATTGGGTGCGTGGGGCGACGCGAGCGTCGTAACGCGGGTGGCGCGGGGGCGGGCGGAGGGGCGGCGTCAGCGTCCCGGACCCACCCACCGGCCATTGTTTTTATTTTCCCCGCGCCGCAGCTCCTGCTGATGCAGCTGAAGGCGGCACTTGGCTTTTCCCAGCCCCGCGCCCTGCGCACGCCCCGCATCCCCCGCACCGGCCCGCATTTTCTGGCCATCACCCCCGCCAGATATAAAAGTAAAGCTTGCGTTATAAGGGCGGCGCGGCGAGTTAAAATATACGAAGGGTTAAAAGTGTCCCTTCGGCCCTCGCCGTCCGCGCCCGCGGTCCTTCCCTCGGCGGTCGCCCGGCGCCGTGACGTTCTCCTCAGCGCCCCCACATACCGGGGTGTCGAAACCACTTCAGCCCCTCCGGCGCAGGCCCCCCGCCCGCATCCACCACCCCGCCCTCACGCCTCGCCCTCACGCCCCGCCATCTCGTCCCGTCCATCACCCCGCCCTCACTCCCCTCTCACAAGCCACCGCCTTCGCAATCGGGCCCCTGCCGCGCCGCCCCTGCGAACGAGACCCACACGCGCCCCGCTCTCAACACCTCGCCCTCGGGCCCCGCCCATCAGCCTGCCGTCTTCACACCACCGGCGGCCTGGCATCGCGTCCCCCCGCGCCACGCCCTCAACGCCTGTCTCGGCGCCCCGCCCCGCACTCCGCCCTCGTGCGGAGCCTCCACGCCAGCCCCGAGCTCCCCGGGCAGCCCTGCCGGAGCACGTAGTAAGGAGGCGCCGCGCCATGCTGCACCGCTCGCCATCGCCGCCGTCGCCTCTGCTTCTGCTGGCGCACTTCCTCTGCGGCCATCGCGCAGTCACCTCCGCCTCCAGCTCTATATACACGGCAATCCGAGTGCTGACTTGCCTCCGCGTGTCCACTGGCCTATTGTCACCTTCACTCGCCACATCTTCCTCCGTCTATCAGTTTAGAATCGGGCATTCTTCCTTAACGACATATCCCTTTTCTTACATATCCCTACATCCCTTTTCTTTTCCATTGTTTTTATGATGGACACCATTTCTTATACCATCCATATTAGTAATTGAACCCCAGAATTTTTTTTTTTCATCGCATCGGTTACTGATTTTGTCACCTCAGCAATATTATTGCCTCCAGCCTTCAGAACTGGCGATATTCGTACTAGCATTTTTTCCTCCATATGGATCCTGTATGCGCATTTGTTGGCAATTCCGCCTATATTCTAGAGCGTTTTCTATTTCCACGAACATCTCTTCCAACTCTGCTTTGGTTCTAGCGTCTCCCTTGGAAAGAAAGCAGGAAGCAGTAGTTCAACTATGTGAGGTCGTGTATGAGCGTACGAGTCGCTCGTCCTTCCGGCAGGCGTATAATGAAGCCCCTTGTGAAGTGGAATGTTGAGCCAGAAGCTACGTCGTCTATCAAGAGGCGCGTTTCACTACCCGTAAAGACTTCGCACGCGATTATTTCGTATTGAGGGTACTGCAACTACAGAGGCGGTACGGCTCACAATTCTATGTGACTATACTAAAATAAGCGTAAAAGCTGAGAACAAATTAAACAATATGTGAATAAATGTTTCTTTTACTTTTGTCCAGTATGTGCCTACCTAATGTACCTACATCTTCCTTTTTCTTAAGAGCAGCGTTGTAGAATTAGATGATCTCGAAATTGCGGTCTGTGAGATTTCATTCATGAATGACCCATTAAATCTTCTCCTTCATAGCTTTAATCTTTCAAGAAAATGAATTATTAACACAATAAATGTTTTCTTACCATATATTTCATAATGTAAAAATATACAGACTTTCAAATTTCCTAACCGACCTATTAACATTACCAAATAAACACATTAAATGGGGCATTGTTATACATAAATGTACTCCGAAGTGAAGACAAGCCAATTGCGAATTGCCAAATTGCGAAATTTTTTATCGTTTTGTAAATTTACCAACCAATCATTTTTTCACAAATTAAATAAAAATTTCCATTTTAAATTTTATTTTTCGTTTATTAAACCACATTTTCAAACTTATTTAATTTAATAACGAAATTAATGGATTTCAAAAATACACTTATATATGTAAATTATAATATTTACATATAATATATACATACATATAATATACACATTATTACAATAGCAAATGACACGATTTGTTTTAATAATAATTTTTCGTGTGCGAACAACCCCTCCTTTGGTGGGGTTCCATCGCTCCATCGCTGTGGGGCGGTTTGTCACCTCTCCAGGGGGCCATCGCCCGCCTTCAGGCGTCGTCGGGGCGACGCCTGCAGCAAAAACCACAGGCCACGTGCGGCCGGCTGTTGCGGGTGGCGCTCGGCGCGGCGCGCCAGCGAGTGGGCGAGCGCGGTGCGGTCGGCTTCCAATAAGCGCTGTCATTCATCAATTACGCGGGAGCGGCGCGGCGCGGCGCGGCGCGGCGCGGTGCTGTGCGGTGCGGTGCGGTGTTGCCGGCGACGACGCGCGGAGTGCACCTCGCCGCGCACGCTCTGCCCATCCCCTCGCTCGCTCCGGCAACTCCGCTGCTCTCTTCCCATTTGGAGATTCGTTTCACTGCGAATTGCACCTTTTTACTTTGTGTTCACCTGGTCTGCGGAAAGGTTTAACATTTGTTTTGTTTTCTTAAACAACTTACAAATATATGGTGTGTATTTCTTTCGAATGCCCGTGGAGTAATTCGAGAAGGTTCTGGGCTTCAATTTTGGCTTTTCTTGAATACCCTAAAGAAACACATCACACACTGTTTGTGTGCTCATATCAATTAGCAACATACATCGCCCACGTGGTTATTCAACATTCATCAGTATTATGTCATGCTTTCCAACTAAACATACCTTCTTTTCATTCATGGATTCTTATACAAGGTTCTCAAAATTAAGTCTGTTATCTACCTCATGCATAAAAACCAGTGTTTTCATTTATTCATAGGGTCACTCTCCATAATCTTTACCTTTTTATGGCTCCTTCTTCCTCTATCCTAACGCCTTTATTCTCCTCCGTTCTTCGAAGTAAACGGAAAGAGTAAATTGTCGCTCTTTTATTCGTCGTTTAGCGTATTCTCTTGCCTATTCTCCACTTGACAGTAATACATTAGAACGTCTCTCGTCATTCTTCTTCAAGTATAATAAATTTCATGAAGAATTGATAAAATTTATGTATTGAGTAGAGACGTGGCAGTGGGAGAGCTCTTGTTACATTGTATGACTGTTTTCACCTCGAAGTTTTTTTTACTGGTCGCTATATTCTCCATTATTGTCTTTACTAACTTTTGTCTCTCGGACGTCGCTTTTCCTCTGTTGTGAGCTACTAGATTGGGAGAACGTTTGTTTGCTTGCCTGACCATTTTATTCTCATTGTTTCTTTACTTCCATCTATTTTCCTCCACCTCCGATCACCACTGACCATGTCTTTCCATGTCTACTCACTTGCCCACTAGCGAAAGCCACCAGCTTGCCTTCGACCCCCCTTCGCCAGTCAGCTTCGTATCCTGCGCGTGGCGGCCGGGTGCAGGGCCGCGAAGCGCAGGGCGGCTGCGAAGCGGCCAGCGGGGCACCGAGTGCGGCCAAAAGCTGCCGCTTGGATTTACGAGGTGGTGTAGCCTTTTTGTGCGAGGGTGTCGGTAGCGTCGTGAATATGACACATGTCAGGTTCATGAAAAAAAGAGACGGGAGAATATATTTTTCTGTCGTTACATGTCGAGTGTGCGGAAACACAGGCACAACAGGAAGGAATCACAAGTTTAATTTTTCCAATTCCTCTTTTCAAAAGCTTCTATAATCGTGTATTTCAATTAAAGTTTATTAAACGCTTCAATTCAAAAGAATAAAATTATAGTTATTATTACTGTTGTATTATTATTTTTGCATTTGTGAAATGTAATTTGTGTCAGTAATATGTCAACAAAATGTTATTAATTTTTATACACTTTACAACTGTCGGAAGAATTATTTGTCAATTGAAACTGAAATTGTCAATTTATTAATTTCTTTGATTATTTGTCAATTGAAACTTGAATAATCAAGATCTCGTACCTTGTATTTTATCAAATTGTCACTTTTGAACATATTTTTTACAAAATATGATTGCGTGGCAGACCCTGAAAAAATGTAACTTTCTCTCCTTAAATAATAAATTCAGATTTATTTGTTTTAATTGTTCTTTCTACAATTCTATCCCTATAAAGCCATCTTTCATATCCCAGCCGAGCAATTTACACCAGCCGGCGCCTTCTTCTCCGGCGTTTGTGTGCTGGTAATGAGCGTCGGGCAAAGAGCACAGCCAGCGTCTTTCCGCGAAATATCACAACTAGGAAAATAACGCGACGAGTCGACGAAATTTAATTGCGAGTCCGTAAGCACAAGCAGGCAGCGCTTATTCGTCTTGCAACGGAGTTTATTGCGGCTTAAGTCTGGAGGCGTTGCGCCTCTATTTCTCACGCGCGTCCTAACCACCCCCATGCCCCTGCGCCCACCCCTGCCCAACTCTGCTCCTGTGTCTGTCCCTTTCGTCGTCGCCCCCTCCACCGTCGCCGTCGCTTCCTGGCGGCCTCTACTGTCCACATTGACTCCGCTTTACCCTCTGCCATTTCGCGCACGCGTCTCGCTACTCCTGCTCTCCGCGTAGTTTCCGTCCTTCTCATGGCTACGAGTGGAAGAGAAGGCGCTTCTAGCAGTAAGTTCACCATCTCCTACTTAATCCCTCCTTTTTTCACCATTATCACAATTTCCGATTTCTTTTATAGCTTAGTAGATGCCGTTATCGTTACCAATTATTTTACTTCTGTCATTGTTTCGATAATTCCAATGACTTCCTCCCCCTAGCGTCAGTAACTGCCTTTCCGCCCTCTCCACCGCCGTCACCAGTACCGTTACCACCTCCTCCTCAGCCAGCGTCGGCCCGCGCCCAGTCAACACGGATTACAGATACGAATGGCGGGTCGCCGCTATACCACGTCACACCGCTGAATAAATGGCTGCATGAACATGGAAGGAGCGGCTGCCAGGGTCAACAGGAACTCAGTTCAAACAGGGCTTGCATTTCCATCTCGTGGGATTTGTCGGTACAACAGACGGGGCCCTCCTGCGCCGGGACGAGCTCGGAGGACGCAGTGCGCGCGGGGGCAGGGAGGGGAAGGGGGAGGGGATGGGAGCGCACACAGCAATCCCCCTTCCCCCTTCCCGCTCCCCGCCTGCCGCCGAGGCGCCCCTGCCCCTGGCAGCCCGGCAATCAGCAGCACGCGCTGTCAGCGCGACGGCACCCCGACACGCTGCCTTGCTCCCCCCCCGGGAACTGCGCCCCGCCGCCGGGCGCGCGATCGATGGGCGCGAATCGCCCGCCCGCGACAATGGGAAGCGCTGCTCCTTGGGCCGCGGGCGGACGGGAGGGCTCTTACAGGCCGCGGCACGGCGGCCAGCGCACCTTGACAGCCCAGAGGCTTCTATCGAAAGTCATCGACAACTCCAATTCAGGAAGAATTTTGGAACTTTATTTCAAATTTACCTCGAGAGTGTTTCAACACATTCGAAAAACTATCAGTAAGTAGCAAGAGAAGAGTAACGGAAATCGTGATATTTCCCTTGGGAAAAGAAGCAAATTTCCATGCCGTAGATTCACAGCAAGACTTGCTCACGACTTAATCAAATTAAGTAATGTTTCCATTCTTTCACATTTAAATATTTTGAACATTAGAACAGCCCTAATATTTTCAGAATCATTCTTGAACAAATAAATGAAATACCTTTAGGGAGTTCTAGCCCGCATCTCTGAAAATGTTGACAATCCTTCTGGCTTTTTATGATCATCTTTTTGTCTAAATTGTAATTTTTCACATTTTTTGTGACTATGCATATAAACATTTCTTCGTCTTCTTCTGTGAGTTAATGAGTTAATGAATTGTAAGAAGGAAAATAGAGCAACGTGACACTTTTTCACCAAAAGACTAATACTAAACTAAGACAGTTGTTGAAACATTCATAAATGGTATTTCATTCCTATTACAAATCATCAAAACCGCTTTATGACAGTTGATACCTGGAGGCGTCCGTAAGTCGCTACTTGTAAATCAGGGGCGTGTTGTGTAATCCATAATAGATAAAATGTTCACGAATTTAAATTGGCTGAATCTCTCTTACTTTATTGAAGCAGTGCATACTAAAATTATTTTAAATGCTGTGTCTTTCTTAACATTTTAATCTAAGTCACAGAATTGTAATTCTATTCTACCAATTTATCCTTAACGAATCTAACAACTGTAAAATAATACATGTTTACTCATACTATTTATTCAGTGAGAATATGTAACAAATAGTGAACCTGTATAAAATAAAAATATGGTTACAAGATCACTAAGATATCATTAATGTATCAAATCACGTAAGTAGATCTTGTTAATTAGTGGCCATCTGTTTTAATCTCGAAACCCTGCATTATATTTTAGCATTACGCGAAGCAATGCGTACACAATTCCATTCTTTATTTTTTTTAATACACTTCACTTCTGTGGCCTTTTAAAAGGGATACAGGATTCATTAAATCATTACATTTACAGGTTGGCTAAATAAAGATCATAGAAAAACGATCAAACAATGAGTTCCCCCATCAACCAGAATATCCGAGCAAGCGGCACAGACGGTACGTAAATGAGTCTGCGAAGTAAAATTACTCGCGGGGGTTGGGGCCCCGGGGCGGAGCGGGGGGAGCAGCCGCGACACGCCGCCGCGCCGCGACCGCAGCCCGTGCGACACGTCGTCCTCCGAGCGTGTAATTATTTCCAGGGACGGTACTGCCGCAATATATTCCAGGGTCACCGCCCCAGCGAAGAAAAATCCCTCTATAATGAGAGTCGGGGTGGCGCGAGCGGCCGTGGGTGGGGCCGAGGCGTGGGGGGCCGGGGCGGGGCGGGGCGATGTAACGTTAATTAATCTCGGGGAAGCCTTATTGATTCTCGCTCGGATCCCCCCGCCGGAAACTGGCTCTCCTTGTCTGGCGCGGCGGTGGGGGCGGGGGGGGGGCCGAGGGCGGACGGTGGCGTGGGTACACAGAGGCGCCAAAAAACTCGGCCTCGCGACGCCGGCGCGCCGCGGGCGCTCCGTCTGACTCCCTCCACCCACCCCCCCAAGCCACGCGCGGTCGCGCGCCTGGCGGCCTTTTTGCCTACATCTTCCCATCCAGGATCATGTGCTTCTGTTTATTCTTTCCTTGTTCTTCTATTCATACTTACACATCACTTACTCATCATTTAAATAAAAAGTACACTCTTTTTGGTTTATCTTATTTTTATTTTATTTTTTTCATTATCTTCTTCTATTCAGTTAGAAGTGAGTCGATCCAGATAAGTTATGTAGTGTATATCGATATCCGAATCTAAGGCAATAATAAGCAATAAATTGTAAGTAAAAAAGTCATATTTTTTATTCGAGACTGTCTGGAATGTATACATTGTTGTACTGTTTTGGAGCAAGGATGTTGTTCATTACAGGACGATAAAAGCGTCTTTTAAAAAGTTTTCCTTACTCCACTGACACCATCTTTTCACCATGTAACTGCTGCCCACGAAGAATAAAGGAGCTTTGCATTATATTAATATTTCATGACTGGTGTTTGGTTAATCTGATATAAATCTCGTGTGTCAACGCATAAAGCGCTTTTACTTGTAGCACAATACACGTCGTCAATTAGCAAAGAAACAAACTAAAATCAGCAAGCCACGTAGCGAAGGTTCCATATCAAAAATATATTGTGTACGCTTTCAATACATTCAAAACATGCACTTTTCAATTGACATTTTATTTGGAACTATTATGCATTAATTTTAATTGAACAATTTATTGAAGCGATGTTTGATATTACCCATTTATTTCGGAAAAGAATGAGGGAAGCACATTTTCTAAGACACTTCTGACCCACTTCGCTACTTACAAAATTCCCTATATTTTTCACATATCTGTATTTTAATTTTAATGGAGACATGTCAAAGGTTACGGCTCTCGCTTTTTCTGAATTAATCGGGCGGATTTTTCATTATTTTTAGATTATTTTACATGTCAAGATCCATTACATCTATAGAACCAACCTTCGCATCTCAAATAAAGAAAACACTAAAACAATGATCAACAAGTATGTGGCTATGTTCACAGATCGAATGGTCGGATGATAATCTCAATACATTTAATGTCAGTGATATTATTTAATTATTGTAAAACATTCCTAAAACAGGGTATCGAATTACATATTTTTCATCGCATGGCAAAAGATACTTTTCATGACTCGACAGGGTGAACTCTCTTGTCCCGTCATGAAAGGTTAACTTTCGTACCTTATGATGTAAAATACTATTTTCTAATTTAATCCACTAAATTATAATTCTTTATTTAAATATTGCTGACTGCGACGAAATAAGTATTTAAATGAGAAGATTGTTTATTCAAGGAAAAAGTAATGTTATACTTTCATTTTTTGTGATCTCACCAGTTTGTTTGCTAATTTATTTTAATATTTTCCTTTTGTTGTATTCTTATTACACAATGATATTGTCATTTCAATCCATGAATTCCGTATTCAAGTATTATTTAGTTGCACAATTGTCAATTGAGTAAGTTTAGATTACGTTTGGTTATTGAGTTTGTCAAAATATGAAATATACTAGTGTATCATGATATCCAACCCTTCTTCATGCGTGCATTTCCTTATCTGTCACCGGATTCTTCCTACTCACGAAAATCCCCCCTCTGACTTCAATTAAGACCCTTCCTCCTTTTTCTGATAGCACTGCCACGCCCTTTTTCACTTTCCATCACATGCCGGCCTATATTCTCACATCGCTACGAGCGCTGTCAACTCTCCTAACCGCCATTCTCCTCCCACGGACACCGCGCCCCAGAATGGCCTCGCGTGACCTCCAGCCGTGAGGTAGTCTGTCGACAGTGACACCACTACTTCTCAGCTCTACCGTTGCTTCCTCCCGCTTGCCATTGCCATCCGCTCTGCAAGTACTTTCCTGATCGCTAGCAATTTCTCCAAGTTTCGGTACATCCCACATTCTTCTTCCCATTTTTACTTTAACTTCTACTTTCTGTACTCTACTCGTATTCCCTAATGTCAACCAGCCGTGCTCATGGGAACATCGTTCCTATTTTTGCATCATCGTCACTGCGTCCTCACTACAATTATTGTCAAGTTCTCATTAATATAATGAACTTCTATTTCTTCAATCCCATATTGTATATTCGCATTTTCGCTCCTGTAGAGTTCCTTTCGCCTACTTCGCTTCACATCTTAGTTGTTGTTATTCTGAATCCTAATCACCCTCTCTTAAGCTTATTTGCCATCTAATCATTTTCACTCGCCCCCCCCCTTTCTGCATCTTCTTCAACGACCACATGAGGTGTGCTATGTCACATCGTGAATATCTTAATTCGAACGTCTGTTATTCGTAGCTTCCTGTCACGCTCCCACTTTCATCTCTTTTTCTCTTTCAACGTCCCTATCACTTCTTTTTTACTCACCTTTTCCACCATTGCCCTCCTTCACCCCCTCCATTCCACCGTTTCCGCCGCCCCATTCTGCCCGCCCACGTCGCCCTCGGTGGGCGCAGCTCCGCCTTTTTGCCATCGACCGCGCACGATGTGTTTTCCGTGTCCGCCGCATGAAATGGCCAAGTCGGCCTAATCCTTTTTTGCCCCCCCCTGACAATCATACAAATATCATTAATCTCAATCGCGCACTATCAATCTGCCATTTATCATTTGAGGAGTCTTCCCTACCGAAGACCGTGACTGATGGAGAGATAACTGCGAGGAGGAGGAGGGGAGGAGGCGCTTCCCCGCCCTGGCACCCCAGCCCTCCTCATCCCGACAAGAGGCTCCACTTTAATTGGCGTCTGAGTGTCCTCGAGAAGGAGCTACCCGCAAGGAAATGTGAATCCGATATTGGAAAACAATTTTTCTTTTCAGCTTTCTCGGGATTTTCTTCTTCCCGCTCGCGGCTTGCGACCCGCGCGCGTCCGCCGCGCGCTCCACCCCCGCCCCGCCCCGCCCCGCCGCCGCGCGCCCGCCCCCGCGCCCGCCACCGCCTCGCGGGACCGCAAGGCGCCCGTTGTGTGTTCCTTTCTTGAAGCTTGTTCTGTGTCAGTATTGCTTCCGGGCCGGCAATTGTGAGGTTCCCAGAGGTGGAGGCAGGGTGTGGCGGGGCCTCTATCGCCGCTCGCGGCAACAAAGCTGCTAAATCTTTACAAGGGATGCTCCTCCCTCTCCCCCATTTGAAACGTACGATCGCGAGCGTTTGCGATTGAGGATTTAAAAATGTTTGGCGGTCGAAGACAGCAGATTTTCTTGGTGTGAGATGGCGTGTTTGCTTGGTATAATCAATGATCTACAAACACTTGTACCTCGTACAGTAGTGTTAAAATAAGGAAAACCTTTGATTTATATGTTTTTCTGAAGTATATTTATTTTATTAATTCATTAAAAGTATGCACATCTGCAGAATACATACATTAGAATATAGACATTGTCATTATGAAGTTATAAACATTTTTTCTAATATGTACAACACAATTATATTTTTTGATATTTAAGTTTATTTATTAACTGTTTGATTCGTTTACGAAACTTGCATATATGTTGGTAATGTAGAGAGACTTAAGTTGAATATAGAGAAGTTCGATAAGGCAACAACTCAAAATTCTAATGTTTGAGATGTTACTGTTTCGAAGTGCAGTATCGCTCCTGAAAATGATAGTTGGCATTACTGGAATTTGTAATTTATGGAACAACAGAACAAAATCGTATAAAATTTGAAATTCAAGTGATGTCACATACATTTTCAGTGAGGTATTTATTTTAAAATGACAATAACTCAAAACTTATAATTTTTAATTATTATTGATTTTAGATCTGGGCAGTCTACATTATAGATATACACCGGGTGAGGAGGGTTTTTATGAAATGTCACTACTCTGAGCACCCGAAGAAAGAAAGGCAAGTTGATTCTGATTACTTACTGAAGTGTTTGATATCTTAACGGAAAAATAAATATCGAAGCAATATCGAAGATTATTACGCAAGCGATATTGCGTAAACATAGCTAGAGACTGCACGTATCTACAGAGAAATTTGAGTACATACAGATAAAAAAAATAAAGTCTTATGTGTTAATTCACAAGAAAAACGTAACAAACATTTTCTTTCTGATTTGACCTTAGATCACTGTATGGAATACGGTCCTTTAATTTGAACTTCTCGTGCAAATATGTTAATAGAATTGATGATATCATCTTTTTAATGTAATTTACTTCCAGAAGCGTTTCACTTAAACGAATTACTTTAATTCAAGATGAAAGTACCTTGAATGACTTAATTTGATAATTTCCTTCTCATTTTCTTGCGACCTCGTCCTTCTCCTCGTTTTATTAAAACCTAGCCTGTTGTGTTTTGCGGTATGTGGCCGCAGGCTGTGTATTAAAGAAACCGCCATGCCGTTATTTCTACACCTCTGGCATTGCTTTAACTGTGGCAGTGGTAAGGAGTGGGAAGAAAGCAATATAAGAATATGCGGAATTCGGAGAAAGAAGCAACAAAACAGAATGGTCAGGACACTTGTGTACTTGCCTCTTGTGATTATTCTTTGCTTTTTCCTGCTACCCTCAAAAGGAGAGAATATTGCATTTTACTTACTTTTTTTCCTTTTATTTCTTTTCGCGCCGGCTTTGTCTCCAGGGAAAGTTGCCTCTTCTCCAAGTGGCCTTTGTTCTCGGTGGTTAACTCTGATTTTCCATCCCTGAGCTCGCACTTTAACTACTACCCTTTCTTCCCGTCTCCGCGCGTCGCGGCGCACCGTCTCCCCTTTTCTTCTCTGCTTCGTCCCACGTAGTTGCCTCCGAGCTATTTGTTACTCCATTACGAAAGCTGAAACAGAAGAACATCGGAGAGCGTAATGAAACAGATGAGAGGCGCACTGCGGGCGCGGGCGGGGCCTCGGGCTCCGGTGTAGTTTTACACCGCGGTGGGATGAGGGAACAAAAGAACCCCCCGGAGTTGAAATTCACGTGAGCTTGTGTTTTTCTTATTTTGTATTTTTACCTTCCACGTTGGTGCGCCTTTTTTACGCGGCGGGGAATGCAGTGCGGGGCAGGACAGGAGGAGGGGAAAAGGGGACTTGTGTGTGTGTGTGTGTGTGTGTGTGTGTTGTGAGTGCGGGAGTGAGCTGCGCTCTCTGAGGTGGCTCTGCACATACATACAGCGGCGAGCGGTTGTAATCCGGGGAACCGCTAAGGGAGTGGCGCGGGAGCGGGGAGGCGCAGAGTGTGTGGGGTTGTGGGGCGAGGAGAGGCGGGGTGACAGCAGGGAGAGAGGGCTTCCCTTTGCGTCTAATGCGACCTCGCCCGAGGCTACTCGCCGCCGCCGCGCTAGTATTCCTCTCCCCTGCCCTGCCATCTCGCCCCCCCTACTCCCTCGTCCCCCTGCCCCCGAGCGCGGCGTAGGAGGCGGCTTGGAATATGTTTCTCCTCCCTTTTGGCTCCGTTCGCGTTTCTCCTGGCGCTGCCATTGCGCGTTTGATCAACGAGCGCTTGAAATCCCCACGAAGAAATTCAAGTCGAGTTGCGGCGCGATTTTCTTTATGGAGCATAACGCATAAAGGCATTGTGCCGGTGGATGTTCTTCGTTTCGAGCTTTATTTCGCATATTGGAAGGAATGTTGCAAAAGGTAAGAGGGTGAACAGAATATGTTGTAGTCATGGATTGATTGGCAACATTCTTGACCACTGTAATATTTGTTCATACTCTTTGGTGAAGAGGGACTACTCCGTACAAGCATATGTTTAAAAGAAATGTTAAAGATAAGTTTCAAAATTTTGAAAAGCACCTTCATATTGTAATTTTTAATTTGTGTATAGTACTCACACTTTCAATTGATTATAAAGAAGTATTTGTGAGTTACGATATAGTTACATTTGCACATGCACCTTATTGACACTAGATTTTTCACGCGTTTTCTAAAAATCGTAGACCAACATTTCGATGTCGAGTAATCGAACAAAGAAAACATATTCTTAATGCAGTAAATGCAATTCATGTAAAGTAGGTTATGTTTCGGAAAAATAATTAATATTGAATAATTCGTGAATAGATTTGTAACTTCCACATGTATTTAATGAAATATTAAAAAAACCATCATTGCCCTTGTAGTAACACAGAAGGCTCGGCCACTTAAACAATTCCAGAAACACTCTCGCAAACTACAATGTCCAGAACAAAAGTTAGTTCTTTAGGACGTAAGACATGTTTCTGAATCTACCGTCCTCGTGCTTTTGCGTCTGACGTGTTCCAGGCTTCCACTGTCATCACCGCCACCCAATCCTTCGCCCTACAACGTATTACCATCCCACCAATGTCATGATGCCCGTGTCAGCACCATCCCCTTCATGGCGACCCACGGCGAACCACCTCTTCCCCGCTTCCGTTCACGCCTCCGCATCCGCCCACCCTCCCCTCCCCCGGCGCCTCC
>BOPP01000020.1:4271716-4282405 GCA_017312745.1 Gryllus bimaculatus
GCCACCCCCGGCGGGAGCCTCCACGCTCGTCCCCCTTCCCTTCGCCCTCCGCCTCCTCCTACCGCGCCTTCCTCCGTCCACTCCTGCGCCGCGCGCTGACTTCGCAGCGCAAGATCCCCTCAGCCGCGACGGCACTTCCATTACCCCTTGCTCGCCACCTTGCTCTTCGACGGCCAGCGGAATTGTGGGAGGTGCTTCTCACGTCATGTCGCCAATCCTGGCTTTAGGTTTTCCGACCACGTTCTTTCAAATCGGTCTAGATGTCTGTGGAGGTGGGAGCAAAGCTTTTAGCTACAAATATTTCTGCGGTCGATGTTTAAATCGAGTTTTCGGAAGTTGCAAGGAGACAACCATTTTACGTTTCTTTTAAGTACTTAATAAACCCGCTGTATAATTATCATAACTGATATTCAATTACATCTGTAGCTAATTGTCATTATTTTTTATATTGTTAATGTCTTTCCATACATATGTGTCTTATTTTCACAAGAATTGATATATCTTGATAACAATTCGTGTTTTTTTTTAAATGTATACATATTGTTATATTAAAATTAATAAATGAAGATGAAAATGATTTTTGTGATGTACAGAGTACTGAGAATCTAAAACGGGCTTCACAGAAAATGCAAAATGTTAAAAAAGAATGTATCAACACGTTTGTGCTATTAACATGACCAGAAATTAAGCTTTTGTAACGTAAAGGCCTGGCGTAAGAAAATTCTATTTGATATCATGCTTATAATATGTTGACGTACGGTTCTTCTTTATTAAAGTTCGCCTAGCGTGAAACTTTAAAAAATTTTCAAAAAATACTTTTCATTTAATTCTAAATATATTTGGTTCCATCTGCCATTAACTAATTTGTATCTCAACATCATTTCATATAGATATAAAAATTCATAATCCGCTGTACCATTTTCAAACACATGCTTACAAAAAGTAATTGTAATGCTAAAAAGGATGGTCACATTGGCTACAAAATACGTGTTTAAAATTAATATTATTTTATAAAAAGGTAGTATATGCACGTACGAGTAAATTTAGAAAGAACATTTCATATCTAGAACAATATAGTAGGACGTTATTATCATTATTTTTTATGTATTCAATAGTTTCATTCAATATTTTCTATTATTTACAAGGCAACACATTTCTTTATATTTTGTAAAATTAACTGTGATTTTAAAATTGATGAAGTCGCTCATTCAGGAACTATCAGTCTCTTGCTCGCGCTCTGTCGCCTCCTGAGTCCTGCCCCGTCGCCGCCGAGCCGCCCATTTTCCTCTTCCGCTCTATTTGTTGGCGCTCGTCAGCCGGGGCCAAATCGCGGTCAACCGACTCCTCTTCGGTGAACGCGCCCTCTGCGGCAGCGCGCCGCCCTTGGGGAACGCCTATCTTCGGAGCCAATTTGGAAGGCGAGCGTCTCCCTAAACGGCCGGGGAGGCCGCCCGAGTCGAACGCCCTGGCCGATGTTGCTCCGGCGCTCGACAGATATCTTGCCTCAGCCTTGCTCGCCCGATCGCTCGCCCGACCACTCGCCCGACCGCTCGCCCGACCGCTCGCCCGACCGCTCGCCCGACCGCTCGCCCGACCGCTCGCTCGACCGCTCGCCCGACCGCTCACCCGTCTGCTCACTAGACGCCCGTCCGTGTATTAGCTCGCCCGTCCGTGTATTAGCTCGCCCGTCCGTCCATCCGTCCGTCTGTCCGTCCGTCCGTCCGTCCGACCGTCCTTCCGTCGCCTGCCCATTCACTCTACCGCTCACCTGACTAACGCCAGTCCGCTCATCCGAGCGCCCATCGGACCACTTGCCCGACCGACCGCCCACTGCTGTTCTCAGTTCTCTGCGCAAACAATGCACACCCCTTTCACCATTATGCCTCTACTGCATTCCGTCTGATCCGCTCTATTCTATATCGTCTCTTTCGCCACATACCCATCTCTAGTAACCACATGTCATTCAAAACCCTACTTCCAAACACTCTTGAGTCCTCCTCACTATTAAAAGCATATTCATTTACATTTATCGTTGTTCGTTTATAACTCATAGGCTCTTTTATACCAATCATTCTCATTTCTTGACATATTGTTCATTTTGCCTATTGCCGACACTTGCACAGCCAACCATGATCATTCGCTATGTTAGTTTTATAAGCGAAGTTAGTTTTATAAGTTTTGTATTAACGCACGTACGCACATTTTATCGCCGCTCTTCCGTTTTGTTTTTATCATCCCAACAGCCTTTTATTATCTCACCTAATGTTCCCCACCACTCTCTTTCGCAAATGCCGCCTCGCCCGGTCGTTGGCCCTCCTCTCTATTCTCTCACTCCCTCACGCGTTCGCTCTCTCTTTCTCCTCGTCATCCGCTCGCCTCGGACCCGTTTACCTTAATAAATCCCTTGGCTGCAGACCTTAATTAATAATCAACCTTGCGACCCATTGATTGCAGTAATTGGAAGACGACGCCGGCCCCCTCACAGTTCAAGCGGAATATGCTTTTATTATCATCATCTTGCCCGGTCGCTGAATGTGTTCGTTACGTTCTTTGTCCACCGCCCTCTCCCCCTCTCTTGTTTTTGTCATTTCTTCTTTGTAGCCCTCTTTCACATTTAACGACTCCGCGGCTGGCCGCTTCATTCTCTTCCGCTCATTCAGCTCTTTGTCTTTATCCCTCACTCGTTCTCTTCCTCGTTCTCGTACACGCGCCCGCCCGCATGCACACGTGTTAGCAAGGCCGCATGTAGCGGTTCCGAGTAAGTAATGGTTACTGTCATTTTCCATTACCGAGGGGCTCCCCAGAGGCCCTGGCGAGCGGGGCCCGCGCTCTGCGCTGCGGAAAGGGGTTGTTGGTGCGTCGAAAAAAAAAGCATAAAGTGGCGTGCGGCGTGTGCGGGGCGTGGAGGCCGCAGCGTGAGGCGCGGTCCGCATTCGGGTTACCCGAAAAATCCCGCGTGCCATTAGTTAGCGCACTCGCCCGTCCTGGTTCGAGTACGCACTTCGGGCAGCGCGCGCTCCCGCACACGCTTTGGACTACTGGATTGGCCCTGCTGGTGGTGGTGGTGTTGCTGTTGTTGCTGCTTCAGTTGTTTCTACTGCGGCTGATGCTGTTGTAGCAGCTCCTATGAAAATGGTTGTTGCTGCTGTAGGTGCTGTTGTTGACACTAGTATTGCTTCTGCTTTCTGACCGCTCTACTCGGATAACAGTCACACAATAGCAAATTCAATCTTCTCGCCACTCATGCTACTCATATTTCCATATCTTAACCATGCTCTGAAATGCCTTCACTTTTGCCTCGTTAACCTTATTTTCCTTATTTGTCACTCGAATGAGAACTGTTATATGTTTATATTAAGAAGAAAAATAAAGGAGTAAATTGCCACAAAAACTGAGAGTAAATGAAAGTGGCAAATAGTGCATCTAAAATATTGTTACCATTGTATTAGTATTCTTATTTAGCCTGTACATCTTCTCGACTCTTTAGTGTGCAATCCATAATCTTTTCTTGGCTTTTTTCAACATCCCAACAATCATAGTTGCATCTTTAAATTAGTTGCATTTCTGTTCCCTTTCTGTGGTTCTATTGCTGTCTAAGCTCTATTTTATTCTTTCCTTACGTTTTCATATTCATCTGCTGATTCCTTCTTCCTCTCCCACGAAACGCAACCTCCCCAATGCCAACCGCACTGCTGCTTGAGTCTCCCGCTCCGCTTCACAGCTTCTATCATTCTCGAGCCATGACGTTTCTATCGCTGCTCCATTGTCCCCTCCGTCACCGCTTCTCCCACAGCGCATGTAGCTTCGCAACCGGCCGCGTCATCCCGCGCGGTGTACGCGCTTCCATCCACACCATCCACCGTCCACGCTGACGGGCGCGCACTCCAACCGACGAGACGGAATAAGGACATTTGTATGTGGAGTGTTTAGAGTTTAAACAGGGGAATACACGGGACGCGGGCGAGGAAGGAGGCGCTGGCGGGTAGGCGGGCGGGCCGCCGGGCGCCGCGGCCTGTGCTGCTTTGGGATCCCCGCGCGCGGTTGTACAACTTATATTTTCATTGAGATGTATCTGTCCGCGCGGTCAGGGAGGGTTTTTCTACGCGTGTCGTCCAAGCGCCCGCCCCGCTCCGCCCTCTCCATCACCTCCCCGTCCCGCCGCGCCCCGCCACACAACGCCCCGCCCCTCGCGGGCTGAGCTTCGTAAATAAAGGGGCGCACCGGCCAGATCCCCCAGGAGCCGCTGCCCCGTCCGTTGCCCAAAATTGCAGCCAGCGAGCCCCCGACGCGTGGTCTGCGCTCAGCTCACGCTCCCCATCGCTGTATTCTGGCTTTTGGAGAAGCTGCTGGGAGAATCTGTATTTTTCTCTATTCTTTTACATGATTTGGCCATGGGATATCTTGACATGATTGCAATGATAAGATGAGTTTTTTATGTAATATTTTTTTTTGTATTTGAGGAGATAAAGATGCTTTTTAAGCAGGGAAAAAATGGAACATCTGCGAGTTTCTTCTAAGAACCCCTAAAAACGGAACGTAGATCTCAATCGAGTTGAGTATTAACGCAATAGTCTTTTATAATTTCAAGTAGTTGTTAACAAATATATTTATTGAAAAAAATCGTTTCTTGTTATCTAAGAAACAGCTTTGTATAAGGGAAAGATTTCAGTAACCTTTGAACCCATGTATTTCAATAGGTTTCTTAACATTACCAGTTTTGTAATAAATCTTAGAATCACATTATCAAAATGCTCATAAAGAACTAACTTTTTAAACACAATAATGCTACGTCAAATATCTAAACACTATAGGAAGCCGAGACTACATTATTTGAAATTCGTTTCTAAGTGTGAGTTCCGAAAATACTATAGTCGCCATGGAGAGGTTTCAGCCCTCAATAAGCTAAAAATAAAAAGATGTATCCTATTTTCTTCTATTTTGTGCTGAATAGAATTAAAGCAGGGAATTGGATAAAAATCGAAGTTTTCATGTTGCTGTTAAATCATGACTGTATCATGATGAACAAATAATGAGGTAGCACATATCATTAGTCCACTCTATTTTGGCATTTCAAAATATAGCGAACATTCGCTACTTCAGACTCGCGTATTATTGGGGAATAATCTCTTTGTGAAACAACTGTTTCGTTAATCAGCTGATTACAAGTATAATGATTGATGACCAGATTTATGAATGAGCGAAACCGGTGAACTAATTATTTCTCTCTATTTCATATCGTACATCCTTCCTGTTTGGGTTCTGATGCAAAAGAAAACTTCCGAATCTAATTACCAGTGATGCATTTCAAACATCATTAATACCCCTTTATCGCAAAGACAAAAAACTCGTACATTAATTGCTATCGGAAAAACGTGTGTTGATATATTTCCGCAACTTGGAATCGGCGCAGATTTTGGGAGGACATCGGATATCCCTTAAAATAATTAGCGCGTGCTGTGGGGCTCCTATAACGTAATCACCAATATCTCGCCGATACGGGGTATCCTCTGAATATGAGGCTTTCAGTGGCGGGAGGGAAAAGTATATCACTCCATGTATCCGTCAGTATCGAGGGCCACGGGTTATTAATTAGCAATCGAGCGAGGGCTCGGACGTATAAATCAAATTTCGCATCAACGCAGCCTCATTAGTGGTGGAAGCTTTGTACAGTGCTTCGCGGTCGCGCGGGCGATGGAGGCGGCGGCGGAGGAAGCGGGGGGATGGTGGGCGACGGAGTGCGGAGGTGGCAGTCGTGAAAGGAGGGAAAATAGTGGTGACAGTTCCGGAGAGGGGTTTGACATTAGCTTGTTAGTAATAGCTGGCGGCGGTGAAAGTAAAACTATTGGAGCGAGAATGGCGGGGGGAAACAATGTAGTAGTAGGAATGGATTTGACTAGTTAGGTAATGGAAAGAATAAATGAATGCTGTAACAGAAGAATACGAGGAATTTTCGTGTCGGGATCGTTGAATGTGATAAGCTTAACGACAATGGAATGATGCTGGCAATAGGCAAAAGATGCTGAAGGTAGAGATTTTTGCGTTTACTGCCTTTATATTTTAGTTGCTAATGAGAAATGGAGTAGGCTTGGTGAAAGTGATCTGGCTGATGAACCGACTTCCCAGATAGGGCTTTGTCGTACTAAGCAGAGGCAGAATCGAGGTCTAGGGTATTGGTCGAATCGGTAGTTTGTGCGGTGATTGTTCCATCGGAAACGGGGATAGGGCGATGGGGTCTTCGTCACGACGCTGGAGCTGCGTACGTGGTAGCAGTAACAGGATGTGCAGCGGTGACTGCAAGGGTGGTGTGTGAGGCCATTGAGGTGGCGCTGTAGTGGCAACGGCGTGGCACTGGCTTGTGAAGGGCGGTGGCGGCGGCGCTGGCCGTATCGGCGGCGCGCGTGCGGCGGCGGCTGCGGTGGCGGTGCCTCCGTCGGACTCGACGCCGCCAATCAGTTGATGGGCGCGGAGATCAATCACTTCGGCGGATTACGTCACCGCAGCGGCGCGCGGGTCAGGGCGGAACGCGGCGCGGCGGCGTTCAGTGAATGAACTCAGATACGGAGATAAACATTGCGCGGACTAATGGCAGCGTATCCAGATATCAATTAATTGTGGAGAGCGCTCCGCTCCGAAGCACACCCGCACGCGCACCGCCCCCGCCTCCCGGCCGGTCCCTGTTCCTGCCCTCGCCTCCACCCCTGATCCCAGCCCCATCGCCGGCGTCTGCCCTCGCCTCCGTCTCCGCGCCGTCTCCACCACTGCCCATGTCCGTCACTGTTCAACGTCTGTCTCTGCCCAACGTCTGTCTCAGCTCCACGTCCGTCGTCGCACGACCCTCTCCGCTTCACGTCCGTCTCCACTCTATGTCCGTCTTTGCCTCATGTCCCTCTCCACCTTACGTCCGTATCCGCCTCACGTCCGTGTCCCACTCACGTCAGTCTCCACCTTACGTCTATCTCCTCTGCGTGTTCGTCCCTGCTCCACCATCTCCGTCTTACGTTGGCTCCACGTCCGTAGGCGCCTCACATATGTATCCGCCTCACGTCTCCTTCCGCCTACCTCTGAACCCATCACCGCATCCTGTCCTACTTCATTCCAACCACCGCCCTGAGTGGTGCGGTGAGCGGTGGGGCGGCGGCTGCAATGTGGGGTGACCTGAGGAGGACGGACGTGTGCGGGCGGGCGCACGGCCCGTGACGGCGATGCGGTGATTGTGCTGTTGAGAATAGGGCAAAGGTATTGGCAGCTGCTCGCGGTGGGAGCCCGATGATTAAAGGCGCTTCGGTTGTCAGCATGTGTGCGAGGGAGAGAGCAGCGAAAAATCACGGGAGGAGTGATATTGGAGGGAGCAGGATAAAGCCGGAGGTAAGGGGCGGGGGCTGCTGGTAGAACCCTGATGAAAGGATGGGGAGATATGTTGTTTTGGATATTCGTTTTACACATTTGAAAATTCAATATCAGTTTCATTAATAATTGTGATCATCATATTGATGTGAGGATTTAAAGAAAAACTTTGGATCACATTTAAAAAAAAAAGTTTTTTGTAAATTTCAATTGCAAAATACGCCGAAACTATTTTTTTTAATTGTACATAACTTTTTTTGAACAACTAATTTTATACAATAGACTTTGTCCGAGGCAAATATCTCTATCTTAAATTTTGTTGTTTGAATTTTTTTTAATTTAAAAAAAAACGAGCAGTGTCCGAAAAAGACTACCATATTTTTTTGTCGTCTCTTATTACATAAGTGAAGACATTTTAAAAAAATTGGAGCAGATATTGGGGGGGAAAATCGTACATTTCAATCAGAAATGACGCAAAACATACTCGTTTTTTAAAAAAAATTGCACATTGCCTTTTGTAACCATCTGATACAGAAGCGAGGCCTTTGAAGCCCTGTGGTATTTTTAATTTGAAATAGCTTGATAATGCAGTGCCATCTATCATTATCCCTTTCATTATCCTTCCCTAGTAATGTAAAACACGAGTTGTTTGTGTCTTTGATGAATTCGAGTCATGCGAAACCGAATTATGGCTCACTTTTCTTAAATATGCTTTCATCACAAACGTGGGATTTCGGAAGCCCGACGGACGCGATGTGATGTACATCCCTGCACGTATCGTTCATCGGAGTGCAACAAGAGCCGATTGTTGGAAATGCTCATGTATCGATAACAAATATGATGTAAAATCAGATAATATATTGTTTCAGTACTGTCTGAGAGTGATTTGCAATCTAAAATACTGAGTGCGCATTTATCTTACTTTGTTCGCGGCGTTTCTGTTTTGAAACGAAGAGATCACACGAAGATATCGATAATGTTCTAAATGAATCAGAAACGAGTGATGTTGGTGAATTTATTCCAAATGACGATGATGATGAACCCAGTTGGGAGCGTTTTCCATCTTCAAGATCCCGTAGACAAGATGAAAAGCACATTGATGCATATTCGTCTGAATCTGATTCCAATGAAGAACCGCCTACTTCATCTTTAAGTTTGGAGTTCATGATATCCTGAAATGGATTTCAATTACAGTAAAGCGGCCTACCAGCTAGTAGATGTCCTTTGCAAAATATGCCCAAAATCTCCACAGTACAAGAATCTTTCAATTTGCTGCTTTACAAAGAAATGAAAGAAGAAATAGTGCGATGCACAAACTGTGAAGCTGCATGGGTAGCTGCTGTCAAGAATAAAACCTGGGTAAACGTACCTTTCGAAGAGTTCTTGCTGGTATTTTGTGTGCTGATCGGCTTAACGGTTTGTGCACAAACGCACAGACGGACGGACGTTTTGCCGTCAATCGATTTTTCGGTATCAAGGACTCACAAAATGTGATTTCCGGTTACACCACGTGTTAGAGGACTTTTTTTCTAAATTTAGAAACTGAATTTATCCACTTTTTCCTTTTCAGTACCCGACCATAAGAGTTTTTGAGTCAAAAATTTGCCATTTTCCGATTACAATACTTTTTCTTCTTACGTTAGTAAGTGCGAGCAAGAAGAAATGTTGATGTCGTTTATGTTTCAGCGAGAACAATATACTTTGTTCTGTTTTGCAATACGATACGACTATGTTTTTCCAAAGTTAAAATCTTGCATTTTTTATAAAAAGCTAGAAGCTTTTGAGAAATGTCTATTTCGTAAAACGTTGAGGATTTTTCAAAAATAATAGCATTCCTGTGCATTAAAATAGCTTTACTGTAGTGACATTCGATTTGAAATCAATTGTATATCTCCTAATTTACAAACGTATGCACCTATCTCAGTTATTCACTTTATATGTTCCTATTGCCATTGCTTATAGCAATTTAAATTCGTAAATGATTCTAAACCAAAATATATTTTGAAAAAATGTCCTACAATTTTAGAAACACACTAAGGTCATTACTGACTTTATTATTTATTATAGATTTTATAGAGATTATTTGTTAAAACTAACCTGTTCGTGATCAATTTGCTTTCGTCACAGTGTTGTAGGTTCTAATCCTCTACCACAACTACCAATCAATTCTCCAAACGCAATGTAAACGCAATGAGGAGTATGTAACGTATTTGTTAATTACTGTTTACCTACTAAAAATTGCATGCTTATTTTATCTCCAAAAACGTTCCCTTTCGGGAGTTTGTCCACGCGGAACCTCAGCTGGAAAACTCGCACATTTGTTATCTTTCTCTGCTGCTCCGAAAATTTTGAAAGCCAGCGCTTGGCTCTCTCATCTTATTAACCTAATTCTTCACATCCGTTCAAACTCCCAGATTCTCACCCTGCGATAAAACAATATAGCGCCCAACAAACGCCGCCTCGCAGTCCATAACGGGCCGCGCAGAAGTGGGGCGTAGAATACGAATAACAGCATTAAAGGCTCCCCTGTGTTTGTATGTGCATGTGTTTTTACTAAACCTTCTCTGCTTTCTGTTCCTCTCCCATGCTGCTCCCTCCGTCCATCCTTTAACTAAATTCACGGCCACTGCTGCCAGTCCACTACTCCCGCCGTCGCCGCCGCTTACCACAGCTGCCGGCGCACCCGTTTGTGTTGTTACCATCGCCTTAGCTTGCGAACGGGTGCGCCACGCGTGTGAAGCGACGAGCCTACCCGCGGCAAGCGTCAACCACCGCTGAATCACTCATCACTTTCACATCAGCTGCCGTCAGCACTCCGAGCGCGGGTATCCCCACAGCCACCATCAGCACAATGTTCGCCACACCATCCTCACATTTTAGTCTCACAAATTTCGTCTTCACTGCACTCCACCATCATTTTCGACGCCTTATTTATTGCCATTGTTACTTCTATCATCGACTCCACTATTCAGAGTACACAGCGACAAGGGCACTCATTCATCCCTTTTATCCCCTTCCATAGCCTCACTTAGTCATGCACATATTCTTCCACCTACTCCTCTTTGCCTTGTACATACGTACACACAGGGACCCCCCTCTCTCTCTCATACACACACTCACACACTCATACACACAGTGTGGCACTCACTCATGCTCAGGGGCGCGTCTGGCCTCCCTCCCGGGCGAGTCTCTCTGTTCCTCGTTGCCGTCGCCCTTCTACCCGCCCACCCACGCAGCACCCAACCCCTTTTCCAAGTTATTCGTTCTCATCCATAGTCAATGTGTCCCTTGTATGTCATTTCAATTCGGTTTCGGTCGTCCGCTGGCGCCGCCGCCGCTGTTGCT
>BOPP01000020.1:4282631-4299560 GCA_017312745.1 Gryllus bimaculatus
CGGCGGCTGCGGCGAGAGTGTGAGAGGTTTGGGGCTTTCTGCACTCTGCTCGCCACTACAGCCACCAGCCATGTCCTTGTGTCCCTGCCAACCCCTCGCGGCCACTCCCTCCCGAACAGCTCTCTCTCTCTCTCCCTTTCCCCGCAACGAAACCCTCTTGTCCGGCGGTACTCGAGAATCGCAGCACGGCTTGGTTCGTGTGAAATGTGACCAACTCCGAGGCCATGTAAAACTCTTTTAATGCACAGGAGAAGAGCCAGAGGGGGACACAATCCTCGCAGGAAATAACCCGAGCGTGTATTGAGATGCGCGCTCTCCGAAAGAGAAGAGAGGACGATGGGGATGTTCTACAAGGGGCAGCGCGTTGACTGGAGGATGGTTTGCGGATTCGGGAGGAAATATTCTCCATCTTGTGATACGGTCGATTGTCAGTGTGAAATTCGTTCCCGTACACATTCAAAAATATGAAATTTTGTATAAATTTAAGTTACTTACTAGAGATACGGCTATTTACAATATTTTTAAAGAAATATTTAATGATTGTAAAAATAAATATTTGACATTAATATCGAACTCATTTGACTCTTAAATTCTATTAGCATTCCACTTGGAATGTTTTAGAACTATATGGCAGCGAGATTCCAACGCTCATACGTGTATTTACGTGCTCAGGTTCACCTTTTACCTTTTACAAAGAACTCGTGACTTGTGCCATTTGCAGATGCACGTCAGCTCTCAGTCTCTTTGCATCAGAAAGAGAATTAATACACAAATGAAGCTCACTTGTTCTCAATTGTTGCGAAATACTTGGGTATATTTTTTCACAAAATTCCTCTCCGTTTGTCCTCATCGTCCGCCGCCGGGCCGCGCCGGCGAGCGGCACCGCTGCTTTGCTGAGGCCCGTTTCGCGTCTCGCTGGCCGGGCGCACCGGGGAAGGGTTGCTGGATGGTAAACACATTTTGGCGATGTGTGTGAAAATGTGTTTACGTTTCGGCTATACTTTCTCTTTGGCTCTGGGCATTTGTATCTGTCTCGCTTTTGCCGCTGGCTTTCATTTCAAATCAGTTTTGAAAGTAAATACGCCGCACCAAAGAGCGGGGTACAAAAGGGAGGAAAAGAAAATTCAATTAGGTTTTGAATGCGAAACAAATGCGTTTGGACCGGACGCCACCGCCGACGCCCGCGGCGCGTGCGTGACGGGCGACGTGCGCCGTCCGGTGGCGGCGGCGGCGGCAGCGTTAGCGGTAGTGGCAATGGTAGACGTAGAGGTAACGGTGGAGGTAGCTGTAGTTGTTTCGGTAGCGGTGACGGTAATGGTGGCGACGGCAGTGGCGGTAGCGTTAGCTATTGTGCTAGCGTTAGTTGTTTTGGGAGTGGTAGCGCTAACGCTAGTAGTTATGGGGAGGTGGCGGTAATGGTGGCGATGGCAGCGGCGGTAGCGTTAGCGGTGGTAGCAATAGTAGAGGTAAAGCTAACGGTAGAGGCAGCTGTAGTTGTTTCGGTGGCGGTGGCGGTGGCAGTGGCGGTAGCGTTAGGTGTTGTGGTAGCGGTAGTTGTTTTAGAAGCTGTGGCGGTGAAAATGGCAGTGGCGGTAGAAATGTGGTAGCGGTAGAGGAAGTGGTTTCGGTAGCGCTAGCGGTGGCGGTAGTGGAGGCGGTGGCGGCGGTGGTAGCATTAGTGGCAGTGGCAGCGGTGGCGGTGGTGGTTATTCTTTGAGATAGAGGTTATTCTTTGGAGCACGGTAGCGCTAGCGGTGACGGTGGGGGCGCTGGCGACGCCGGCTGCTGCGGCGAGCTGCATCATTCACGTGCCAATTAAGAAAACACGACGCCGGCGGACGTTTCAAACATGCGCGGGTCACTCCGAAGCATGCATGTTCTCAAATGAAGAAGATACGTAGTCACTATGCACGAGGGATGTGCTGTTATAAAGTGACGAATTCCGTGTGTGCCGCTACAACGTAGTTGGTTAGAAGTAGGAGGGTAAAGGTCTCTTGCTTGTAGTGAAAATTTTATAGGTACTGCAGAAAAGATCACGTGTGTGGTGGCATATGATTTCTAATTTATTTTAGTACAAAACCTTGAATATCCCAGGAAATAAAAATGCAATTAAATTGTAATATGTTCATTGAGTTAGAAATATTAAAATAATGTGTTCTTAATCCTTTGCTATAGTGATGCAACCTATCTACATATGGTCTAACAAACGAATTATTGAAATTACTAAAATTATATATGTGATACTTTACATTCATTCTAAAATATGATATTGATTACTGTAAAACTTTACTCTGTTAATTATGCGGTAATATAAATCAATTTTTTATTTCTTACTTTTTCTTTTAACACACCACCTCTCTGAATATAGGTTATTTATTCGAATAAATGATGATATCCTTCGTACGCATTCCTTCGGAGTGGAAGTAATAGCCAGCTGTCGTATGTTAAAAGATTAACTGCATGTAAAAGATCCTCAAGCCTAAATGAAGTTAAATTCAAATCGTCTATTTCGTCGCCAAAGTAATAGCTTCTTTCTCTACTCGTTGGAGGAAAAAGGAGAGTAACTAAACTTGCGTGGTCAGACGGAAGAGAAACCTTCATAGCCTGAGACTCGCCACGTAAAATTAGACATCAATTCAAATTTATTAAAAATTTGCAATCGACCGCCCCGCCTCGCCTCGCCGCCCCAACCTCGATGGCCCGCGCATAACTCGAGCGCTCTCCACCACAGTCGCTGCCGCCTTTGCCGTCAGCGGCGCCCGCGACCGCCGCAGTTGCCGTCGACGACGACTCCAAATCATGTTTCACGTTGCCCTCACTGGTTCTAAATGCCGCCCGCCTGCTGCACCACTCCTCTCTTCCCCCCCCTCCTCAGCGTACTCTTCGCCTTGTGGCGCGTCCTTCCTCGCGAGCCATGCTTTCTCGTCTCTCTCTCTCTCTGAGATTTCCGCCCCGGCAGGCTCTCCGTCTGGTGTTGCGGCGCCGCCGTGGATGGCGCGTCCCTCGCCCTCCACTTGGGGCTGTGCCTCGCCCCTCGCTCACCCGCCCCTGCGTCTTCAGCCGCACGCCGCTGCCCAGCGCCCCCATCCTGACCCCGGCCGATGATCTTCGCGGCAAATCGGCGGGCTGCTACAAAAGACGGAGACATGAAGCCATACATCAGGAGCTGTCGGTAAATTCAAAGTTTATTCAATTGGAGAGCCTCCCGAAGAATCGAATGTATATGACAACCATTGAAAAATTTTAAAACTCTACAATTGATGAACCCTATGTCTCCTAAGTCGGCAGATGGATCATAGCAAATTAAGTTATGAGGGCGCATAATAAACTCTAATGAGCGGATGGCCTGCTGATGTGGCGAGGATTTAGAGGAAACCTGTAAATATCAACTTCAATCTTCTATCAAATTAAGTGTAGATTTTGTGTCTTTAAGGAATAAATCCCACCCAAACGAGAGTCCTGTCGGTGCATGACAACTGAGAAAAGAGGAAGAACAATTTAATTGCCTGTTTTTCATAAGTTGTGTGCTTACGTTCATATGAAGTTTACTCACAACTTACTCTGTCACCCATCTTTCTTCATCTCAAGTTTCTCTCCTATAACAGTAAAATTATGTTGTAGTTAATTAAGGTCTTCATTTCTTGTTTAGGTTACTACTTCGTGTTCTCTTTGAATGTGCACCCAAAAATCATCACAGTGCTTTTAAACGCTGCCCCACAGGAATTCTCTAATTCATTCCAGCCATTGAAACGTCCTCCGTTATCCAAGCTTCACTGAACTCAACCTACTTTTCTACACCCTAAACCTCAATCAGGACGTACGAAGATATACATCAGTTCACTACATCACCATCGCACGACTTTACTTTGATTTGACTCCTTTATAATTCACGTGCGACGATGAACAGGGAAGAAAATTTGGCATCATAATGTTACCAATTAAATCTAAGGTTCATTTTTATGACAAAGATTCAATTCATACATCTGCACATGATGATTATGTTAGGTGTAAGAAATATAAAAATAAAATAAATTGGTTTTATTCCATCACCAAGAATTATTTAGAAATTGTAATAAAATATTTCCAATTGAAATTTTCATTAAAATACAAAACTCAAGGACATTTAAAGGCCCACTAAATGTAATACGACCAATAAAGATGATGACCACATCAAAACAAAAAATTATCAGGTTAGGTAGTAATCGCGAATTAAACGTATTTATGATTGTGTATTTGTTACATTAATTACCTTAAGTTTTTATTGATCTCGTCAGTCCCAATAAGATAACTAGAGAAGATGTAATACGTGTATTACCACTTAGTTATATTGTACCTAATCCCAGAAAATTACATTGCCATGCATCTATTAATACGTTTTCGCGTTTCGCATCCTCTTCCACGTATCAAAGAACAGACACCATTACAGTATCGGGCACACACGCTCTCACCCTCACGAAAACGCGCGGAAACAACGCAAATGTCCCATTCGCCTCTCAGAAATAAACGCGCCGCATTTCACCATTCCACGCACACGCCTCGGGCGCGCCCTTGCCCTTCCCCTCCTTTCCTCTCCTCTCCTTCTCCCTGCGCCGCTGCTGCGTGCCGCCGCCGCCATCGCCTCCTTCTCGCCTGCGACCGGAAGCAACGCGCGCGCGGGGACCAGCGCGGCGCGCACGTCCGAACGCGAACCCCGGACGTCTCCCTCGCCCCACTCCCCACTCCCGCTCCCGCTCCCCGCTCCCGCTCCCCCCTCCCCCCGGACTGAGGGGGCAGTGTTCTCCCTTCGCCGCCCCCCCCCCGCGCCAAGCAGCGGCAAAGCGCGCGCCAGGGCGAAGCGAATCCTCGACAGCTTGGTATCCCGACCACATTAACATGCAACGGCCGACCGCGCGGCCGGCGCCCGCGCCACATACTAACAAGCTCGCATTTTTAGGTGCCCCCGCCGCCGCTTCAGCTCGCCCCGCACCCCCCCCCCCCTCACTGTCCTTCGCTCCGTCGCCCCGCCTCTTCGTTCCTCCCTCGCCCCCGCCTCGACAGCCTTCCGCTTCCTCGGCGCGAAATTAGAGCACGTACAAATAATTTAAGGCGTTGTACAGGTAGATTAAACTACAATGAGATCTGTCCGTTGAATTTCGCGAGCAAATGTAATTAAGAACATAAAAAGAAAGACGGCGGCCGGAGAAGAAAATTCAACAGCTGTTCCAAATTCAATTAGTTACTTCTAATGAAAACGTGTCGTGGAAGCACGTTTAAGTCTCAACGCGGCCTTGTTAGGGGGCGCCCGACTGCCCCAAAAGCTGCGTAAACCACGGAGCGAGCGGAGAATTCCCGCCGCGCGTGCTCGAGGATTCTGGCGCTGGTTTGCTAGCCTGGCCCAATGGTCTTGCCAGCCCAATGCTTATACTACACTTACTACATCTCTGAAAGACACGGCCAGAGGGACTGCTGGTTGCTATCTTATTGAGAATGGTGTTTGTGTTCTGGTGGAAGTGTGCTTGGAGGTTGTAAAGTCGGCAGTAGCGCCAGGTGGTGTGGCGTGGCATTTAACTAAAATGGTTATACTAATACGTAAACGAAAACTTCAAAGTGGTCTTCTAGGTCACATGAAAACTTAAGCGAGTTTGCGCCGCGTCGCACCCCATGTTCTTATGCTAAGCGGAAAAACGATGTGCGGGCTTGCATTGCGCGTCGGCACTGGGCGGCAAAATTCGCCGAAGCCCGACTTGGATTCTTTTGCAATCCTGGGAGACAAATAAATATCGACCGCCAGCCGGAGAACCGCAAATTTGAATTTCATTGGCCCGAGAACTACATCGCAGATCACATGATTTACAAAATAATGAATTCGACCAGCATCTGTCGTCGGAGACAGACATTTTGAAAGCGCTCCCCGAAAATACCGCGTGCCGAAGAGCCCGAAGGGTCTTCTGCTGCAGAAACGTCGAGAGCTCCTAGAGTGAAAACTTCGAGAGCGGTTCAACAGTTAAATGTAGCTGTACGATCTGCCCGTGACCAAAGCCGAGTGCCATTGCCAATGCTGCATGGACTTGCCAGGGGCAAAAGTTATACTCGGTGTAGCTATGCCGGGGGAGCTCTACGCGTCCGTGCTCCAAACTCTCGACCGCGAAGTATGTATTGCTAGCAGTGCATGCCCGAAACATTAACCGACAAAAAGGCTTATTAACGCCTGTGCCCGGTCATGATTATCGTGTGCTCTCGTACGATTCTTCGCCAACCGACAATGCCGATGGCGAAAGGGCTGCCTGGTCGCCGGTGAAGCATATGACTGCACACGTGCGTGGACGCGCTGGCTGGCATCGCTCTCTGTACGGGCCACCCGGCGCTAATCACCGCCACCACCTTCCCGGGCGATCTCGCCCGTGACGCCGACCTGGGAACGCCTTTCGCCGCACCGCACCGAGAAAAATAGTAAACGACATCTCGTGAGTGAAACCCTATTCGCCAAATGATGTGTAAGGTTCATTTCATGTAACTACGGTGTATGTGTAATTACTAGTTCTTTGGCTAATTAAATTCTGTTTATGGTCATTCATTTTTACCGTTTTTAAGAACCGAAATTCCCCAATTTTTATTCCCTGTTTGGTAATTTGCAGATAAAATGATAAGGCAAATACTCATTAAAGTTATTTGTGTTGTTGCGCACCGCCACAACTGCTGGACGTAAGCCCGCAAGCTTGCGGACGGAAGGGGACTAGCTGGAATGTTTCCAAAGGGTGGTTGCGGTACAATGGATTAGTGTTGTGTGTTGTAATTTGTAATTCTAATAATTTCTATTACCAAAAATCGCTTGTTCAGGTCAAGAAAGAAAATGAAGTTCTATAGGGTAAAATTAAATAGAGGGGTATCAAACTAGAACACTTCTGAAAGTAAATGCTACAGAGAGTTTGATAATACGGACAATGATGACAATACGTAATACTTTGATGGCTAATATTCCAAAGAATTGAAGACGATAAAAGGAGATGGCGTTGGCAGGCAGGGTCTTCCGCAGTGTCGCGAGCGAAATGGGTGGTGAGGGAGGGGCGGGTGGGCGGGGAGGGCCGCAAGCGCGCGTGGCTACACTCGGGTTTGTTCCCCGGCCGAGCACCAGCATTTGGCAACGAAAGCGCTCCGCGGGCGCTCGTGCCCCATGGAATTGCGCCGATGCGCAGCAGCCGTGATGCGGCCTGAGAGGTTCGCTCGCATTAAAAATAGCCGGCCGTGACTTTGTTCCCGGCGCCGATTCGGGAATGCAGGTGGAGCAAGTTGGCGTATAACGTTGTAAACACCCAAGAGAACCGTTTGGAAAAACGTGCACTTTTCTCTTTGCGGCATCTTTAGAAGTACGCTAATTAAGATTCTCTCGGTGAATTGGGTCTGAATACGTTCGGTCCTTTGAATTTCGTCCACATGTCGTAGCGCTTTCGAATTTGAAAAATATGCTGGGAAATGCAACGTTTCAAATTATATAAAAGGGTTCTGCTGTTTAAAAACAGTGGAAGCTTCAATTGAAACGAGATTAATGGAAATTTCATACCCAATTATTTTATCAAATTTGTTGGAATTCGTTTTATTCAGATTAATTAAATTTCCTCTCTTGATCTAAAAATAGTATAATTTTAACCACCAAAATAAGAAATTACGTATAATTGTCAGATTGATCATATAAATTGCATTTCAGTGGGCTGAAAGCGGACAAGAGCATTTAAACAATAAAAATTCCTTCTTTTGTCATTGGTATATTACAAATTGCTCAACTTAGGATTCTTGTATATCAATCAAACATATAAAGCAGCCAAAATATTAAAAATAATGTGCGTAAAGAATTTTCCAAAACATTTGAAAGTTAAGAGGTTAATAATTTCTCAAAATGTAAGAATATTTCAATTATTTACTCAGTTTTACATTGTTTACTCTGTTAACTAAAGGATAGAAATAGGAACTTTCAGAGCGTCTACCAGTAAATCTGTTCCGCAGCCCACATGAAAAGAACATTCCTCAGCCCGTACAGATTTAGAGTAGGGAAATTCCACTTAGGATCGATCCGGACCGGCCCCTTTCTTTGCATCCGAAACGAGGCTGGCAAAATGAGGGCGGCTGCGGGGGGAGTTGGGGCAGGAAGAGTTGCCGCTGAATGGGGTGAGGCGCGGGTGTTGAACTGCGGAAAAGAGGGGAAGAAATGGTACTCAGAGGGGAAGGCCGAGGTGGCGCACAGCGCGATGAAGCCTCGGGGAGGGGAGGCGCAAGGGGGCGGGCTGGGGTCGAGAACGGAGGGGACGAGGGCCAACGGCGGGCGGGGGCGGGGGCGGGGGCCGGATAGACCCGAAGAAACGAGCTAGGCCGTAAGGCGTATGGAGGAGCGGCCGCGACCGGGCGGCGGAGGAGGGAGGAGGAGGAGTGGGGGGCGGCGGAGGAGCAGGGCAAGCGGGGACAGAGGTTTTCCATCGACCCGAGCCGTGCCGACTTCCATCAGCGCGCCTTCGCCAACCGCCTGCTCCTACGCCGTCCTTCGCCTCCTCTTGCCCCGCCCCCCCCCCCCCCCCGCCCGCGAGACGGACAGTCGCCCCAAGCTGGCGCGTCCTCACAACCTGACCCCTGCGCCTCCAAGCACCACAGCAGTTCGCCTGAGGCCTGCACTGCTCTAAGACGGCCAATGGGACTTCCTTGATTGGGGATTTCCTCCTTTCCATGCCCAAAAATGTTTATCACATTTAAAATATTAAGACTTTATATTTAAAGACGAAGTGTGATTATATTTTAAATTTGCTTGATAATGTGACATTAACCAATATCGTGGAGAAGGTAATTTGCTGTACAAATTACCTGACACCAGATTTATATTTGATAATTGAAAGTTAATTTTCTTCTATCTTCATCCAAATATTAAGCTTAGATAAAAACCAATATCCTCTTATCTGATTGACACTTATTCTCTGTTTATTTTTTAAGCAATAGCTATATTTTGACATTTCCTTTCATTTCCAAATGTAAATAGAATACACTGTGACTATTCATTTTGCACCCAACAGTAAACGAGCAAGAGCAACTGAAGGCTGAGAAAGTGGTGCAGGTAATGGTAATCCTTAATAATACTGGAAAGCAACTCGTTGAAAAGATTCTTGCCAATTGTAGGTGTGTTACTCCACCTGCAGCGCACGCAGTCAATCTCTCCAAATGTCTGTGTTTTCTCCTGTCCATAACGCATTCATACAAAAATTTTCAGAACACAATCCTTTTCAGGACCTCTTTGTTGTAGTCCTCAGATACCGTAACTCATGTTATGACAGTTAGGCTCTTGAAACTGCGGTCAAGAGAATTCGACTTAACCAAATCGTGCGCCGCGCAGGCACAAACGCAGGGACGAGAGCGTGTGGTACAGATAAAGCTTTCTCACATATAATCTTTTTTTTGAATAAACGCAGTTAACTTCAAGTTTAAAATTTCGAATGTCCGAAATTGATTAAGTGTGTTTGGACGTGAAAAACCCCAAAAAGGTTCCCCCCCAAGGTTTTTGTTAAAAAATAGCTAAATGAAGACGTTGAATCTGAGAGATCATCGCGTAGTACTTGAACAACTATGTTTACAAATCGCGAATGTTGCTAGCGGTAAAGAAATTACGTAACCACTAAAAAAAATAAGTAAACTTTTAAAGATTTGTAATTTTTTCTGTTCACTCTATCTCAAACTCTATACAAATAATCTATAAATTCAAAATTAAACAAAATGAATACAAATAATAGACGTAATCATTCGAGACCTATAAATAATATTGTTTCAAGATATAGAAAAATGTTTTCTGGTGGTGCAATTATCAGAAATGTTAAATATACTTCGAGTATTGTATTGAAACATTCTGAAAAAAAAAACGGACATTTTGAACTTCAAAGCTCCGATTTACTAAAAGAAATTCTTATTTAAAAAGAGATAAGTAATTTTCAATTTAACATATCACAGAAAACGCGGTACCTAATTCAAAACTATTTCTAGCTCAAGTTTATGATTCGTCAATATTAGTGCAGGAGTGGAAATTTATTAAAAACACCAAAAACCCCGGGAATTAATTTTTGCCAACTAATTACAATAAAAAGCCCAATAAAATCAGTTCTGTGTAATGCAATGGAGTCAAACATACACTGCAAAAATAAACGATCGTTTTGCCCTTTTGTGTATGTGTTCTGTAAATTCGAGGCACAATAGTTAAACAAACAAACAAAAAGTTAATGAAAAAAACGCTTCCGCTTAGGCCAGTGTAAACTATAATCGGCATGCAAATACAGCTCTCCCTTTGATACACACCATGAAAACGGAATCAGAAAAATAACCAATCAACTCTATTAAACGCCTTGGACTTCCGGACGGAGTTTTAATAAACGAAATAAAAACATGTACTTTTTTTGCAAAGAAATTCTTCGCTCTATTTCTCTTGCCGTCGCCACATTGGGGCTGCGCGGCAACCTCTTCTCGTGGGACCGCCCCTTTCATGTACGGATGTTCTCGTTGAAACAACTCTTCTTACTCGGAGAACGAAAGGATATGTATTTTAAAATTCTAACAGAGCGAACTAACAAAACCTTACTCTGCTATCTGCCGCGTTACCCCAGGCGCCCATGGGCTTTGAAAGAGCAAAGGGGAAATGTTTCAATGCGAGCAAGCGAAGCGGGCTGGCGGTGGTTGGGGGGCGAGGGCGTGGTGCGTCATACCTGCCATGCAGAGCTGAAGGCCCTGGGGCAGTGGGCCTTGACACAGCCCGTGTTATTTGCATGCCACGAACAACGCGGAAAAACTCCAAGGAAGACGCGCCCCCAGACACGGAAACAAGTGGGGAAGAAAGAGCTCGGAATTTATACAATTAAAAGGAGAAAACGGAGCACGTCTCCCGGCACCAAAAATGGCACTGCCGCGTCGTCCTGAGCAGCCTTTGTTCCAAGAGGCCTTTTCCTCAACATCTTGGGTAGCACTACTCCCATTGTTTCCTTTTTAAGGAATTTACTTTAGTTAGAAAGAGCGGAAAAAAAGGAGTGTTGTGGAAGAATCGAGCGGCCGAATTGAGGCTGAGTAGCTGGGAAGCAATGCGTCTGGTTTTACTGTTTTCCCGTGTCATCAAGAAAAAAGTTTTTCATTTTAAAGCGAAAAAATATAATCCGCGGACTGATCCTCAAGAGATTTTCCCTTCAAGTTGAAATCGGCGTGACGTGATATATTCATGGAGTCTTGTCAATTACTTAAAAGTAGAGTTAGTAGTGACTTGAAGGATTAAAACTGATAGAGAAATTTTCTAATGATTGTGCAATTTTTTACCAACGGTTATAATTAATCATAAATATGCTTATTATTAATAATATAATTAACTAAAAAACATTATAAATTAAACTCTCATAGCAAAGGAATATGATTATGTACTAAAGTTAATGCTGAACTATAAAAATGGATCTGTTAAGGAACCCCCTAAAATAAGGATGTCGTTTCCAAAGCGCTGTTGGAGAACCACTAATGGGTGAGGGAGCACGGCGCGCCCCAGAAATACATTTCAATTTAATTACAGGGAAAATGTATATATCTTAGGAACTAACAATACATGTCTACCATATATTTCAACATTTTCGGTGGGTTTGTGTTAAATTTACACAGTGCGACAATGGAAATTGCCCCAGAACAAAATATGTGATTGTTATGTAGTATTACTGCGCCTATGGACATGGCGAAAACCCATTCTTCACCTAAACATTCTTCCTGAAATGCAATTTATCTTACTCTCGGCTGCCCTGAAATTTATGTTGACGCGGCGCTTGTCACATTTCTCATGTCTTAGGAAATATTTTGCTTGGTGATGAGACTAAAGAAGGGAAGCGAAACAGTCATTTGGGGGAGGCATAGGCCTCCTACCTAAAGAGAGAAAAAAACTACGCTGGAGTCCGTTGTTAATTTCCTCATACGCGATAACTGTGATATGCGGTTATCTATACTCTTATTGACTCACTTCAAGCGCAAAACACTAAGGTGGTTAACTCCTTTTTCGAAAAATACCACGGTCGCTCATCACCGGTCCTCTTATTTATTTTTTCTATTAAGTATAATCCGTCATTTTTAAGCCTCGTATCCTTTGCCCTATCATTTTCACTTTCAAAGTTACTCGGTGGCACGCCCAACTCCAATTCCAGTTCTCTGCTGTTGTACAAACCACTCCTCCTTTCTTTTCTTTGCTGCCATCACACCCCAACACCCAACCGTTCAAATTCTCGCGCTGTGGCGTCATCCTTATTTCACGCTTGCCCATTTCCATCGCCCTAACCGCCCAGAAGCTGAGGGCCGCCCTGGGCGGGGCAGGGCGCGGGCGGGGCCTGAAACGCCACCGGGGAAGCAATTGGACACGCGCGCTGCGACTGCTGTAAAACTCCACGCCCTGCGCCCTTATTACGATGCAAGTGATTTCATGTTCCGTATAATATCGAACGTAAAATTACTTTCAATAAAAAACTCTGCAGCATTATAAAACCTATTATGTCTTTTTACTGTGTATGCGAGTCCGAGGGTGGGGGGGGGGGGGGGGGGGGGGGGGGGGGGGGGGGGGAGGGGGGGGGGGGGGGGGGGGGGGGGCGGGGGGGGGGGGGGGGGGAGGGGGGGGGGGGGGGGGGGGGGGGGGGGGGGGGGGGGGGGGGGGGGGGGGCGGGGGGGGGGGGGAGGGCGGTGGGGGGGGGGGGGGGGGGGGGGGGGGGGGGGGAGGGGGGGGGGGGGGGGGGGGGGGGGGGGGGGGGGGGGGGGGGGGGGGGGGGGGGGGGGGGGGGGGGGGGGAGGGCGGGGGGGGGGGGGGGGGGGGGGGAGGGGGGGGGGGGGGGGGGGGGGGGGGGGGGGGTGGGGGGGGGGGTGGGGGGGGGGGGGGGGGGGGCGGGGGGGGGGGGGGCGGGGGGGGGGGGGGGGGGGGCGGGTCGTTTCTTATCAAAGGCAACACGCATTTCCCTGCCAATTTAAATAAATGATTTACAGCGCACCTTATCTGTCACACTAGATTAACAGCTTAAACCGGCCGAGTTGTAAAGACGCGTTTTGAGACAAGATGTATTTGTTTTCCGAAGTTTCCTTTGAGGTATTTATTTGAAAGTCTTTTAGTTTCAAATTGAGAATTTTCTATAATGATCAGAAACTTTTACAGAATCTGTAATTTTTGAACTAGCATTGTGAGGCGTTTTTACTTCGGTATTGGAAAAACAACAAAACTTCAAATGAATGGCCGTTGGGACGCAGAATTGAGATTTCTTCGTGTGATCATGACACACTTTTTATTCCACTCCATCCATGTTTGACGTTACCTCAAACAAAAATAATGCTGTTTGCAACAAATATATGTGTATTTGGCCTCTGTGAAATGAAACTACTTGTTATTGAAGATGAAACTATTTCCAAACATGTTTACACTAC
The DNA here is from genome assembly GCA_017312745.1 of Gryllus bimaculatus. NCBI lineage: Eukaryota > Metazoa > Arthropoda > Insecta > Orthoptera > Gryllidae > Gryllus > Gryllus bimaculatus. The sequence goes on from BOPP01000020.1 coordinate 4,296,045, forward strand.
AGATATAAAATAGATAGTGGTAATGCATGGTGAGTCTAAAAATATTTATAGTGCACCTTGAAAATTTACTGATTACTCTTAAATAATTAGGGTTGGTAACAATTGCATACTTTTAATGTATTGGCGTAACGTTTGTTCTATAAAAATTTGGGAGATAAAGTGAATAAAAACGAACTGAACACTAAAAGCATCCCCATAAATATTTACGAACAAGGATACATATCGTAAAATAATAGGCATAATTATTTACTTTGGTTATCGCACCATTAATAACCTTGAAACACTTCTTTGCGCAGCGATTTCTAGCATCAATTTGCTTGGAATACGAGATATCAAACTTAATGCAACCAACACGATGTTTTTAAACGAAACCAACGGAGTGTTATATTGTTGTCCCCTATTAAAACGACGAGCCCTTCAAAATGACATTCTGCCCTTACATCGCTATTTGTGTCGAATCCGCCATCCGCTGGTAGTTAACGTGCTTCAATTACGCAGTCGTAATGACGGGAGAACCGGCCGAGCGCCGAGGCAGTTTATAGCGCGCCTGCATTCCGCGCTCCCAACAGGGAAGATCCGCCTTCATGTTAGAATTAGCGCGGCCACCAGAACCGCAACGCTCGGCTATTGTTCGCGCGGAGCCGCCCGCGTTTCTGCAAGGCGCAACCCATCGACGTGGCCCCGCACCCGTGCACTCACCCGCGTGACCCCCTGCACTTGCGCGCATTTGAGTGGGCAGTTGCAGTTTTCGGGGCCAAAAAAAAGAGGAAAAAAAAAGTTGAGCCGTCATTATCATTATTGCGGATAGCCGGAAAGATGGCAGCCTTTTAGCGAACGCGTTTGCTTTGGATGTGTCATTTCAGCGTTCAGTATGTTCCAACTCCCGTGTTAATAGGTATCATCAACGGTATGGAATTCTATATTGGCTTATGTTTTTTCCCGAATGTGTTCGCTCATTATCTATTCTTTACTTTAGACAATATGAGTTTGTGGACGTGTTGCCAGTTATTGGTAAACACGATACTTAATTAAGGGAATAATATCAAAAATAATGTTAAAGAATAGAAGTATTACTTAATCGAGAAAAAACACAAGGAGAATAAATAGGACTTCATAATTCACCGAATTTTAAATTACTTTACACTAAATGAATTTATTACGAACGTAAATATCTATATATCATTCAATAAGTAGACCATTTCTAGGCTGTATTTTATAATTTTCATAATTGCGATCTTCACATTTTGAATCAACCCGATTACATTTCAATGTAAACGTATTCGAGATTCTGTCATTAAAAATCCAATAATTTAATCTCTCTTCAAGAGTATTAAAAAAACGTGCTACGTGTACGTGTGATTATAAAACATGAAAATGCAAAATGTACAAGTTCAGATCGAAATTCGAGTGAAAAATGTAGTAATAAAGTTATTAATGCGATGCAATATGGATTACCTTGGACTACCAGTGTACACGAACATGTACGGTGTTATAAAACCATGAAATATATAAATTTAAAAATATATAAAATAATAACTTATCGGATTAGAATGCATTATTATGTTTACTTATGTTTGTTATCACAAGAAAATCCACACACTCTGTTCAAAGACGGAAGGGCCAATGGTGATTATCGCATGAACATTTTAAATGCGGCATGCCAGCGCTGTCGGATTTCACCACATTTTGTTCAATATTTTGACCAGAATTGCTTCAAGCTCTAATAGATGAACAATAACATTTTAAATAATAGGTAAATCACCTAGCCAAAATACGCACCTCCGCTAGGTAGTAGGACGAACTTGATTAATTGATTATGACCCATGTATTCCCAGTGCCACATGTACTCACTTTAAAGGTTTAATTCTGGGCCGGTACCCATGATTCCAACTTTGCAACCTTACCCAAGAAATAAAAAATGGCCGCACAATAGATTGGTGTAATGTTATTTCATAATGTGGTGCAAGATTATTAGTTGTTGGTTGAGGATTATCGTGAACTAACTTGAGATCTTGCAAGAGTAAACTGGACTTGATGAGTAAAATATGTTGAAAGTGTTCATTTTTGCTCTACATGACACCACCATACTGATTTTCATTGAAAATGGCCAGAACAAAGCCGTTAACAAAGTTTCAAAGTTCCCTGTCCCTAACAAACAAATTCTAATCGAAGAATAACAACTAAAATACGAAAAATAAAGGCTCACACTGCAGTTGGCTGCCTATCCATTGAATAACGGCAAGAACTGATATTCTATTATGAACCAAACAATAACGGCCACAAAACCTGTGGGTTCAAAAATCCATATTTATATTCAAGGCTTAACGGCCTTAATGCAAAATTGTTAACAATAATGGGTTTTGGTAGGATCTCCATGGAATTTCGTGCACTCAAGCTTTTTCATTAACTATTGTTGAAAGCAAGAAGGGCTAAAATTGTCTTATACATTCCCCCAAAACTCAATAAAAACAGGTGTCAACTGATTACAATAAACTTATTATAAATACACACCGAAACATTATTCATATATAAATCATTACCGAAAATATTATACATTATCAGAAGGCAGGTGACGGTCATGGAAAATAACGCTTTTATGAATTTTCGCGTCACTCGCAATTTGTCTACTTGTATGTAAGTGAACGACAAGATTATGCTTCTGCTAAAACAGAAAACATGGTACTTCGTTTTTTTAAATAAAATTAGATAAAATCCACTGCGTCTTTTATTTTGAAATAGAATGCAGCTAAGTGTAGATGGCTGAACGTATCCACTCGTAACCAAGGGCGACTCTGAAACAGTACGTACATATCTCACGCATGACGCACCATAACTGCGACGTGCCACAGTACAGTGAATCTTCCATGAAGCCTTAGGATCACTTTGAGAAGCGGCGCCTTCAGAGATGCAGGTCGCAGATAGAATAGTTTGGCCTCCGAGTGGCACTGCATAAGACGACAAGGCCGCCGCATTCATGGGCTGGCAGCGTATTGTATTTGTCCCGCTGCGGCACTAATGGAGAGCGGACAGTCGGGAAACATCGGAAAACAATCGCGCGGCGCCGCGCGCGCCTGTGGTGGGTGGCGGGCGGGGGGGGGGGGGCGGCGGCGGGGGCGGGGTGTGGGCACACCGGAAGGAGTGCTGGCAACGAGGATGAAGCCCCCCGCTGCGGCGGAAACACTGGCAGGCGGGGGCAGCCGCGGGATGGGGCGCGGCGAAACAGAAAGAATTCATAGGGACTGCGAGGGTTTTACGCGGAAAACAAACATAGCGCTCCGACGACATGCTAGTCGATGGGAAGAGGAGTACACTGGTAAAATGGAAACGGAGAACAAAGTGAGAAGAGAGAGGTTAGTGAAGAGAAATATAGTGAATATAGTTGCGGGGCAATGCAGAAGTTAACCTCGCAATTCTGCAGTATAAACTGGAGGCTAGTGAGGAGTTTGAAATAAAGACAACAAGCGTATATTATTACATCGAATACTTACAAACGAAATAAAATAGTATAAAACAATC
>BOPP01000020.1:4299585-4313176 GCA_017312745.1 Gryllus bimaculatus
ATCTATTTATTTAAAAAAACAAAGTACCATGTTTCTGTTTTACAGAAGCATAATCTTGTCGTTACTTACATACAAGTAGACAAAGACAGCGACTGACCGAAAATTCATAAAACGTATTCCATGACGTAAAACCTGCCTTCTGATAATGTATAATATTTTCGTAATGATTTATATATAAATAATGTGTCGGGTGTGTATTATAATAAAGTTTATTGTATCAGTTGATGTTTTGTTGAGTTTTGAGGAATGTATAAGGCAATTTTAGCTTTCTTGCTTCAACAATAGTTAATGAAAAAGCTTAGAGGACACGAATTCCATGGAGATCCTACCAAAACCCATTATTGTTAACAATTTTGCATTAAGGCCTTTAAGGCTTTAACGACCTTAAGGAAATATAAAATATGGATTGACCCACACGTTTGTGCCGTTATTGTTTGGTTCATAATAGAATATCAGTTCTTGCCGCTATTCACTGGATAGGCACCACTGCAGTGTGAAGCCTTTATTTTCGTTATTTAGTTGTTATTCTTCTGATTAGAATTTGTTTGTTAGGGACAGGAACTTGAACTTTGTTTAACGGCTTGTTCTGGCCATTTTCAATGATAATCAGTATGGTGTGTCATGTAGAGCAAAAATGAACACTTTCAACATATTTTACTCATCAAGTCCAGTTACTCTTCAAGATATCAGTTAGTTCACGATAATCCTCACCAAACAACTAATAATTTGCACACATTATGAAATAACATTACACAACTATTGTGCGCCATTTTTATTTCTTGGGTAAGGTGCAAAAGTTGGAATCATGGGTACCATATATGTTAAGCGTCAAAAACAAAATTAGCGAATAGCCATATGTTCCTTAAACGAATCATGAAGCAAAGCATTCAGCGAAGTTCCATATAAAATTAAAGAAGAAAGATTTGCTCCTGCCAATGAAAACTACACCACTCCGTGTAAAAGGCAGTGTAGACACTCAAAAAACATATGCGTTTGGTCGAACAAAACTGGTATTTTTCACCATTAATTGCTATCAAATAATGAAACGATAACTATTCAGTTCACATTCGCTGCAGCGTGTACTGAACAGCTAAGAGGACTCGCTGTTGTTATTGAAAACAACACACCCGATGTATCTGAGTTGTTACTCGACGGTAATGCTCGCCTACATGCGGCCAAAATCACTACAGATGCGATTACTGAACTTGGTTGGGTACCACTTCCACACCCTCCATATTTACCTGAGGTATCGCTTCGGAATACAAATTCTAAACAACCCCTTAGAAACGTGGCTAACAGAGTTCAAGGCAAAACCACAACAGTCCTACATGAAAGGAAATAAGATGATTACATCACTCAGTAATTACATCGATTTCAAAGGCTGAGCAAAATCGTTAGGGATGAAGGATTTTTGTATCAGTATTGTATTTAAAATACAATAATATAGAGTATATTGTAATAAATAAGGTACAGTAAAACGTAACGAACATACAAACTCAAAACGAACCGTCTACGATTTGGTTCCTATTGTGAAGCCCCCAGATAACCTTTAAAGTGAGTACATGTGCCACTGAATACATGGTCACAATCATTAATCAAGTTCGTCCCTACTACCTAGCGGAGGTGCGTATTTTGGCTAGGTGATTTACCTATTATTTAAAATGTTATTGTCACATCTATTAGAGCTCGAAGCAATTCTGGTCAAAATATTGAAACAAAAATGTGTGAATCCGACAGCGCGGCATGCCCATTTAAAATGTTCATGCGATATCACCATTTGACTTCCCGTCTTTGTACAGTGTGTGTGGATTTCTTGTGATAACAAACATAAGTAAACATAATAATGCATTCTAATCGATAAGTTATTATTTTATATATTTTTTAAATTTATATATTTCATGGTTTTAGAACACCGTACATGTTCGTGTACACTGGTAGTCCAAGGTAACCATATTTGCATCGCATTAATAACTTTAAAACTACATTTTTCACTCGAATTTTAGATCTGAACTGTACATTTTGCATTTTGCAATGTTTATAATCAGCGTGAGTACACGTATTTTTTAATACTCTTGAAGAGAGATTAAATATGGATTTTTATGAACAGAATCTCGAAACGTTTACATTGAAATGTAATCGGGTTGATTCAAAATGTGAAGATCGCAATTATGAAAATTAATAAAATACAGCCTAGATGGTCTACTTATTGAATGATATATAATATTTATGTTCTTATAAATTCATTCTAGTGGTAGTAATTTAAATTCGTGATTATGAAGTCTATTTATTCTCCTTGTGTTTTCTCGATTAAAGTAATACTTCTATTCTTTAACATTTATTTGTTGATATCTATTCTCCTTAATTAGTATCGTGTTTAACCAAATACTGGCACACGTCACAACTCATATTGCAAAGTAAAGAATAGATAATGAGCGAACACATTCGGGGAAAAAACATAAGCCATATAGAATTCCATACCGTTGATGAATACCTATTAACACGGGGAGTTGGAACATACTGAACGCTGAAATGACACAGCAAAACGCGTTCGCTAAAAGGCTCCATCTTTCCGCTATCCGCAATAATGATAATGACGGCTCAACTTTTTTTTTCTTCTTTTTTTGCCCCGAAAACTGCAACTGCCCACTCAATGCGCGCCGTGCAGGGGGTCACGCGGGTGAGTGCACGGGTGCGCGGGCCACGTCGATGGGTGCGCCCTTGCAGAACGCGGCGGCCTCCGCGCGAACAAATAGCCGGAGCGTTGCTTCTGGTGGCCCGCGTTAATTCTAACCAATGAGGCGGCATCTTCCTGTTGGAGCGCGAAATGCAGGCGCGCTATAACACTGCCCTCGCGCTCGCCGCTCTCCCCGTCATTACGACTCGTAATTGAACACGTTAACTACAGCGCTGCGGATTCGACCACAATAGCGGATGTATGGCGCAGAATGTCATTTTGAGGCCGTCGTTTTAAATAGGGGACATAATATAACACTCCGTTGGTTTCGTTAAAAACATCGTTGTTGGGTTGCATTAAGTTGATATCTTCGTATTCCAAGCAAATTGATGCTAGAAATCGCTGCGCAAAGAAGTGTTCAAGGTATTAATGTGGCGAAACCAAAGTAAATAATTATGCCTATTATTTTAAATATGTATCCTTGTTCGTAATATTTATGGGATGCTTAGTGTTCAGTCGTTTTTAATTCACATTTGTCTCCAATTTTATAGAACAAACGTTACGCCAATACATTAAAAGTATGCAATGTTACAACCATAATTATTTAAAGGTATTTTTTTAAAGTAACAGTAAATTTTCAAGGTGCACTATAAATATTTTAGACTCACCATCATTACCACTATCTATTTTATATCTGTAGGTAAACATGTTTGGAATAGTTTCATCTTCAATAACAAGTAGTTTCATTTCACAGAGGCCATACACATATATTTGTTGCCAAAACAGCATTATTTTTGTTGAGGTAACGTCAAACATGGATGGAGTGGATAAAAAGTGTGTCATGATCACACGAAGAAATACTCTATTCTGCGTCCAACCCATTCATTTGAAGTTTGTTGTTTCCAATACCGCAGTAAAAAACCCTCACAATGCTAGTTCAAAACATTAAAGATTCTGTAAAAGTATCTGATCATTAATAAGAAAACTCTCAATTGAAACTGAAAGACTTTCAAATAAATACCTACAAAGGAAACTTCGGAAACAAATACATCTTGTCTCAAAACGCGTCTTTACAACTCGCGCCGGTTAAGCTGTTAATCTAGTGTGACGATAAGTGCGCTGTAAATCATTTTATTTATTGCAGGGAAATGCGTGTTGCCTTTGATAAGAAAACGACCCCTCCCGGAGCTTGCATACACAGTAAAAAGACATAATAGGTTTTATAATGCTGCAAGTTTTATTGAAAGTATTTTACGTTCCGATATTATACGAACATGAATCACTTTGCATCGTAATAAAAGGGCGCAGGGCGTGGAGTTTTACAGCGGTCGACAGCGCGCGTGTCCAATCTGCTTCCCCGGGTGGGCGTTTCAGGCCCCGCCCTCGCGCCCTGCCCCGCCCAGGCCGCCCTCAGGCCTTCTGGCGGGTTAGGGCGATGGAAATGGCAGCGTGAAATAGGATGACGAGCGCGGAGAATTTGAAAGGTGATGGCAGCAGAAGAAAGGAGGAGTGGTTTGTACGACACAGAGAACTGGAATTGGAGGTTGCGGTGCCACCGAGTAACTTTGAAGTGAAAATGATAGGGCAAAGGATACGAGAGCTTAAAAATGACGATTATACTTAATAGAAGAAATAATAAGAGAACCGGTGATGAGCGAAAGTGTGGTATTTTTCGAATAGGAGTAACCACCTTAGTGTTTTGCCGCTTGAAGCGAGTCCAATAAGGAATATAGATACACCGCATATCACAGTTATCGCGTATGAGGGGATTAACGACGGACTCCAGCGTAGTTTTTTTCTCTCTTTAGGTACGGAGGCCTATGCCTACCCCAAATGACTGTTTCGCCTTCCCTTCTTTAGTCTCATCACCAAGCAAAATATTTCTAAAGACATAGAATGTGACAAGCGCCGCGTCAACATAAATTTCAGAGCACCGAGAGTAGATAAAATTGCATTTCCAGAAGAATGTTTAGGTGAGAATGGTTTTTGCCATTGTCATAGGGGCATAACAATCACATATTTTTGTTCTGGGGCATATTTCATTGTCGCACTGTGTAATTTAACACAAACCCACCGAAAATGTTTGAAATATATTGGTAGACATGTATTGTTAGTTCCTAAATATATAACATTTTCCTGTAATTAAATTGAAATGTATTCTGGGGCCCGCCGCGCTCCCTCACCCATTAGTGTTCTCCAGCGCTTGGAACGACATCCTTATTTAGGGTTCCTTATAAAATCCATTTTTATAGTTCAGCATTACTTTAGTATATAATCATATTCTTTGCTATGATAGTTTTATTTATAATATTTATTAGTTAATTATATTATTATAATAACAATTTATGATTAATATAACGTTTGGTATAAATTGCACAATAATTAGGAATTTCTCTATCAGTTTTAATCCTTCAAGTCACTACTAACTCTACTTTTAAGTAATTGACAAGACTCCATGAATATATCACGTCTCGCCGATTTCAACTTGAAGGAAAATCTCTTGAGGATCAGTCCGCGGATTATATTTTTCGCTTTAAAATGAAAACTTTTTTCTTGCTGACGCGGGAAAACAGTAAACAGACGCATTGCTTCCCAGCTACTCAGCCTCATTTCGCCCTCGATTCTTCACAACACTCCTTTTTTTCCGCTCTTTCTAACTAAAGTAATTCCTTAAAAAGGAAACAATGGGAGTAGTGCTACCCACAGATGTTGAGGAAAGGCCTCTTGGAACAAAGGCTGCTCAGGACGACGCGGCAGTGCATTTTTGTGCCCGGGGAGACGTGCTCCGTTTCTCCTTTTTTAATTGTATAAATTCCGAGCTCTTTCTTCCCCACTTGTCCGTGTCATGGCGCGTCTTCCCTTGGAGTTTTTCCCCCGTTGTTCGTGGGCCTTGCAAATAAACGGGCTGTGTCAAGGCCCACTGCCCCAGGGCCTTCAGCTCTGCATGGCAGGTATGACGCACACACGCCCTCGCCCACCCAACCACCCGCCAGCCCGCTCGCTTGCTCGCATTGAAAACATTTCCCCTTTTGCTCTTTCAAAAGCCCATGGGCGCTGGGGTAACGCGGCAGATAGCAGAGTAGGTTTGTTAGTTCGCTCTGTATAGAATTTTAAAATACATATCCTTTCGTTTCTCCGAGTAAGAAGAGTTGTTTCAACGAGAAAAATCCGTACATGAAAGGGGCGGTCCCCAACGAGAAGAGGTTGCCCGAGCCCCAATGTGGCGACGGCAAAGAGAAATAGAGCGGAGAAATTTCTTTTGCAAAAAAAGTACATGTTTATTTTCGATTTATTAAAAACTACCGTCCGGAAGTCAAAGGCGTTTAATAGAGTTGATTGGTTATTTTTCTGATTCCGTTTCATGGTTGTGTATCAAAGGGAGAGCTGTATTTGCATGCGATTATAGTTACAACTGGCCTAAAGCGGAAGCGTTTTTCATTAACTTTTTGTTTTGTTTGTTTAACTCTTGTGCCTACGAATTTACAGAACACATACACAAAAGCAAAACGATCGTTTATTTTGCAGTGTATTTGACTCCATTGCATTACACAGAACTGATTTTATTGCTTTTATGTAATTAGTTGCAAAATATTCGTTGTGTTATATCACTCCTGCACTATATTGACGAATCATAAACTTGAGCTAGAAATAGTTTGAATTAGGTACCGCGTTTTCTGTGATATGTTAATTGAAATTACATATCTCTCTTTTTAAATAGAATCTCATTTTAGTGATGGAGCTTTTGAAGTTCAAAATGTCCGTTTTTTTCAGAATGTTCAATACAATACTCGAAGTATATTTACATTTCTGATAAATTGCACCACCAGAAAACATATTTTCTATATCTTGAAACAATATTATTTATAGGTCTCGGAAATGATTACGTCTATTATTTGTATTCAATTTTGTTTAATTTTGAATTTATAGATTATTTGTATAGAGTTTGAGATAGAGTGAACAGAAAAAATACAAATCTTTAAAAGTTACTTATTTTTTTAGTGGTTACGTACCTTCTTTAACCCAGCAACATTCGCGATTGTAATAGTTGTTCAAGTACACGCGATGATCTCTCAGATTCAACGTCTTTATTTAGCTAATTTTTTTTACAAACTGACTTCTGGGGTTTTCACGTCCAAACACACATTAAAATAATTTTCTGACATCGAAATTTTAAAACTTGAGTTAACTGCGTTTATCAAAAAAAGATATATGTGAGAAAGCTTTATCTGTACCACACGCTCTAGTCTGCGTTGTGCTGCGCGGCGCACGGTTTGGTTAAGTCGATTCTCTTGACCGCAGTTTAAAGCCTACTGTCATAAACATGAAGTTACGGTATCTGAGGACTACAACAAAGAGGTCTGAAAAGGATTGTGTTCTGAAAATTTTGTATGATGCGTTATGGACAGGAGAACAACACAGACATTTGAGAGATTGACTGCGTGCGCTGCAGGGTGGAGTAACACACCTACAATTGCAAGAATCTTTTCAACGAGTTGCTTCCAGTATTATTAAGGATTCCCATTACCTGCAACCACTTTACTCAGCCTTCAGTTGCTCTTCTCGTTTACTGTTGGGTGCATGAATTAGTCACAGTGTATTCTTATTTACATTGGAAATGAAGGAAATGTCAAAATATAGCTATTGCTTAAAAAATAAACAGAGAATAAGTGTCAATCAGATAAGAGATATTGGTTTATCTAAGCTTAATATTTGGATAAGATACTAGGAAATTAACTTCAATTATCAAATATAAATCTGGTGTCAGTAATTTGTACACAAATTACCTTTTACGATATTGTTAATGTCAACATTATCAAGCAATTTAAATAATAATCACACTTCGTCTTTAAATATAAAGTCTTAATATTTTAAATGTGATGAACATTTTTGGGCATGGAAAGGAGGAAATCCCCATCAAGGAAGTCCCATTGGCCGTCTTAGAGCAGTGCAGGCCTCGCGAACGCTGTGTGCTTGGAGCGCAGGGGGTCAGGTTGTGAGGACGCGCCAGCTGGGGCGACTGTCCGTCTCGCGGCGACCGCCCCGCCTCGCCTCGCCGCCCCAACCTCGATGGCCCGCGCATAACTCGAGCGCTCTCCACCACAGTCGCTGCCGCCTTTGCCGTCAGCGGCGCCCGCGACCGCCGCAGTTGCCGTCGACGACGACTCCAAATCATGTTTCACGTTGCCCTCACTGGTTCTAAATGCCGCCCGCCTGCTGCACCACTCCTCTCTTCCCCCCCCTCCTCAGCGTACTCTTCGCCTTGTGGCGCGTCCTTCCTCGCGAGCCATGCTTTCTCGTCTCTCTCTCTCTCTGAGATTTCCGCCCCGGCAGGCTCTCCGTCTGGTGTTGCGGCGCCGCCGTGGATGGCGCGTCCCTCGCCCTCCACTTGGGGCTGTGCCTCGCCCCTCGCTCACCCGCCCCTGCGTCTTCAGCCGCACGCCGCTGCCCAGCGCCCCCATCCTGACCCCGGCCGATGATCTTCGCGGCAAATCGGCGGGCTGCTACAAAAGACGGAGACATGAAGCCATACATCAGGAGCTGTCGGTAAATTCAAAGTTTATTCAATTGGAGAGCCTCCCGAAGAATCGAATGTATATGACAACCATTGAAAAATTTTAAAACTCTACAATTGATGAACCCTATGTCTCCTAAGTCGGCAGATGGATCATAGCAAATTAAGTTATGAGGGCGCATAATAAACTCTAATGAGCGGATGGCCTGCTGATGTGGCGAGGATTTAGAGGAAACCTGTAAATATCAACTTCAATCTTCTATCAAATTAAGTGTAGATTTTGTGTCTTTAAGGAATAAATCCCACCCAAACGAGAGTCCTGTCGGTGCATGACAACTGAGAAAAGAGGAAGAACAATTTAATTGCCTGTTTTTCATAAGTTGTGTGCTTACGTTCATATGAAGTTTACTCACAACTTACTCTGTCACCCATCTTTCTTCATCTCAAGTTTCTCTCCTATAACAGTAAAATTATGTTGTAGTTAATTAAGGTCTTCATTTCTTGTTTAGGTTACTACTTCGTGTTCTCTTTGAATGTGCACCCAAAAATCATCACAGTGCTTTTAAACGCTGCCCCACAGGAATTCTCTAATTCATTCCAGCCATTGAAACGTCCTCCGTTATCCAAGCTTCACTGAACTCAACCTACTTTTCTACACCCTAAACCTCAATCAGGACGTACGAAGATATACATCAGTTCACTACATCACCATCGCACGACTTTACTTTGATTTGACTCCTTTATAATTCACGTGCGACGATGAACAGGGAAGAAAATTTGGCATCATAATGTTACCAATTAAATCTAAGGTTCATTTTTATGACAAAGATTCAATTCATACATCTGCACATGATGATTATGTTAGGTGTAAGAAATATAAAAATAAAATAAATTGGTTTTATTCCATCACCAAGAATTATTTAGAAATTGTAATAAAATATTTCCAATTGAAATTTTCATTAAAATACAAAACTCAAGGACATTTAAAGGCCCACTAAATGTAATACGACCAATAAAGATGATGACCACATCAAAACAAAAAATTATCAGGTTAGGTAGTAATCGCGAATTAAACGTATTTATGATTGTGTATTTGTTACATTAATTACCTTAAGTTTTTATTGATCTCGTCAGTCCCAATAAGATAACTAGAGAAGATGTAATACGTGTATTACCACTTAGTTATATTGTACCTAATCCCAGAAAATTACATTGCCATGCATCTATTAATACGTTTTCGCGTTTCGCATCCTCTTCCACGTATCAAAGAACAGACACCATTACAGTATCGGGCACACACGCTCTCACCCTCACGAAAACGCGCGGAAACAACGCAAATGTCCCATTCGCCTCTCAGAAATAAACGCGCCGCATTTCACCATTCCACGCACACGCCTCGGGCGCGCCCTTGCCCTTCCCCTCCTTTCCTCTCCTCTCCTTCTCCCTGCGCCGCTGCTGCGTGCCGCCGCCGCCATCGCCTCCTTCTCGCCTGCGACCGGAAGCAACGCGCGCGCGGGGACCAGCGCGGCGCGCACGTCCGAACGCGAACCCCGGACGTCTCCCTCGCCCCACTCCCCACTCCCGCTCCCGCTCCCCGCTCCCGCTCCCCCCTCCCCCCGGACTGAGGGGGCAGTGTTCTCCCTTCGCCGCCCCCCCCCCGCGCCAAGCAGCGGCAAAGCGCGCGCCAGGGCGAAGCGAATCCTCGACAGCTTGGTATCCCGACCACATTAACATGCAACGGCCGACCGCGCGGCCGGCGCCCGCGCCACATACTAACAAGCTCGCATTTTTAGGTGCCCCCGCCGCCGCTTCAGCTCGCCCCGCACCCCCCCCCCCCTCACTGTCCTTCGCTCCGTCGCCCCGCCTCTTCGTTCCTCCCTCGCCCCCGCCTCGACAGCCTTCCGCTTCCTCGGCGCGAAATTAGAGCACGTACAAATAATTTAAGGCGTTGTACAGGTAGATTAAACTACAATGAGATCTGTCCGTTGAATTTCGCGAGCAAATGTAATTAAGAACATAAAAAGAAAGACGGCGGCCGGAGAAGAAAATTCAACAGCTGTTCCAAATTCAATTAGTTACTTCTAATGAAAACGTGTCGTGGAAGCACGTTTAAGTCTCAACGCGGCCTTGTTAGGGGGCGCCCGACTGCCCCAAAAGCTGCGTAAACCACGGAGCGAGCGGAGAATTCCCGCCGCGCGTGCTCGAGGATTCTGGCGCTGGTTTGCTAGCCTGGCCCAATGGTCTTGCCAGCCCAATGCTTATACTACACTTACTACATCTCTGAAAGACACGGCCAGAGGGACTGCTGGTTGCTATCTTATTGAGAATGGTGTTTGTGTTCTGGTGGAAGTGTGCTTGGAGGTTGTAAAGTCGGCAGTAGCGCCAGGTGGTGTGGCGTGGCATTTAACTAAAATGGTTATACTAATACGTAAACGAAAACTTCAAAGTGGTCTTCTAGGTCACATGAAAACTTAAGCGAGTTTGCGCCGCGTCGCACCCCATGTTCTTATGCTAAGCGGAAAAACGATGTGCGGGCTTGCATTGCGCGTCGGCACTGGGCGGCAAAATTCGCCGAAGCCCGACTTGGATTCTTTTGCAATCCTGGGAGACAAATAAATATCGACCGCCAGCCGGAGAACCGCAAATTTGAATTTCATTGGCCCGAGAACTACATCGCAGATCACATGATTTACAAAATAATGAATTCGACCAGCATCTGTCGTCGGAGACAGACATTTTGAAAGCGCTCCCCGAAAATACCGCGTGCCGAAGAGCCCGAAGGGTCTTCTGCTGCAGAAACGTCGAGAGCTCCTAGAGTGAAAACTTCGAGAGCGGTTCAACAGTTAAATGTAGCTGTACGATCTGCCCGTGACCAAAGCCGAGTGCCATTGCCAATGCTGCATGGACTTGCCAGGGGCAAAAGTTATACTCGGTGTAGCTATGCCGGGGGAGCTCTACGCGTCCGTGCTCCAAACTCTCGACCGCGAAGTATGTATTGCTAGCAGTGCATGCCCGAAACATTAACCGACAAAAAGGCTTATTAACGCCTGTGCCCGGTCATGATTATCGTGTGCTCTCGTACGATTCTTCGCCAACCGACAATGCCGATGGCGAAAGGGCTGCCTGGTCGCCGGTGAAGCATATGACTGCACACGTGCGTGGACGCGCTGGCTGGCATCGCTCTCTGTACGGGCCACCCGGCGCTAATCACCGCCACCACCTTCCCGGGCGATCTCGCCCGTGACGCCGACCTGGGAACGCCTTTCGCCGCACCGCACCGAGAAAAATAGTAAACGACATCTCGTGAGTGAAACCCTATTCGCCAAATGATGTGTAAGGTTCATTTCATGTAACTACGGTGTATGTGTAATTACTAGTTCTTTGGCTAATTAAATTCTGTTTATGGTCATTCATTTTTACCGTTTTTAAGAACCGAAATTCCCCAATTTTTATTCCCTGTTTGGTAATTTGCAGATAAAATGATAAGGCAAATACTCATTAAAGTTATTTGTGTTGTTGCGCACCGCCACAACTGCTGGACGTAAGCCCGCAAGCTTGCGGACGGAAGGGGACTAGCTGGAATGTTTCCAAAGGGTGGTTGCGGTACAATGGATTAGTGTTGTGTGTTGTAATTTGTAATTCTAATAATTTCTATTACCAAAAATCGCTTGTTCAGGTCAAGAAAGAAAATGAAGTTCTATAGGGTAAAATTAAATAGAGGGGTATCAAACTAGAACACTTCTGAAAGTAAATGCTACAGAGAGTTTGATAATACGGACAATGATGACAATACGTAATACTTTGATGGCTAATATTCCAAAGAATTGAAGACGATAAAAGGAGATGGCGTTGGCAGGCAGGGTCTTCCGCAGTGTCGCGAGCGAAATGGGTGGTGAGGGAGGGGCGGGTGGGCGGGGAGGGCCGCAAGCGCGCGTGGCTACACTCGGGTTTGTTCCCCGGCCGAGCACCAGCATTTGGCAACGAAAGCGCTCCGCGGGCGCTCGTGCCCCATGGAATTGCGCCGATGCGCAGCAGCCGTGATGCGGCCTGAGAGGTTCGCTCGCATTAAAAATAGCCGGCCGTGACTTTGTTCCCGGCGCCGATTCGGGAATGCAGGTGGAGCAAGTTGGCGTATAACGTTGTAAACACCCAAGAGAACCGTTTGGAAAAACGTGCACTTTTCTCTTTGCGGCATCTTTAGAAGTACGCTAATTAAGATTCTCTCGGTGAATTGGGTCTGAATACGTTCGGTCCTTTGAATTTCGTCCACATGTCGTAGCGCTTTCGAATTTGAAAAATATGCTGGGAAATGCAACGTTTCAAATTATATAAAAGGGTTCTGCTGTTTAAAAACAGTGGAAGCTTCAATTGAAACGAGATTAATGGAAATTTCATACCCAATTATTTTATCAAATTTGTTGGAATTCGTTTTATTCAGATTAATTAAATTTCCTCTCTTGATCTAAAAATAGTATAATTTTAACCACCAAAATAAGAAATTACGTATAATTGTCAGATTGATCATATAAATTGCATTTCAGTGGGCTGAAAGCGGACAAGAGCATTTAAACAATAAAAATTCCTTCTTTTGTCATTGGTATATTACAAATTGCTCAACTTAGGATTCTTGTATATCAATCAAACATATAAAGCAGCCAAAATATTAAAAATAATGTGCGTAAAGAATTTTCCAAAACATTTGAAAGTTAAGAGGTTAATAATTTCTCAAAATGTAAGAATATTTCAATTATTTACTCAGTTTTACATTGTTTACTCTGTTAACTAAAGGATAGAAATAGGAACTTTCAGAGCGTCTACCAGTAAATCTGTTCCGCAGCCCACATGAAAAGAACATTCCTCAGCCCGTACAGATTTAGAGTAGGGAAATTCCACTTAGGATCGATCCGGACCGGCCCCTTTCTTTGCATCCGAAACGAGGCTGGCAAAATGAGGGCGGCTGCGGGGGGAGTTGGGGCAGGAAGAGTTGCCGCTGAATGGGGTGAGGCGCGGGTGTTGAACTGCGGAAAAGAGGGGAAGAAATGGTACTCAGAGGGGAAGGCCGAGGTGGCGCACAGCGCGATGAAGCCTCGGGGAGGGGAGGCGCAAGGGGGCGGGCTGGGGTCGAGAACGGAGGGGACGAGGGCCAACGGCGGGCGGGGGCGGGGGCGGGGGCCGGATAGACCCGAAGAAACGAGCTAGGCCGTAAGGCGTATGGAGGAGCGGCCGCGACCGGGCGGCGGAGGAGGGAGGAGGAGGAGTGGGGGGCGGCGGAGGAGCAGGGCAAGCGGGGACAGAGGTTTTCCATCGACCCGAGCCGTGCCGACTTCCATCAGCGCGCCTTCGCCAACCGCCTGCTCCTACGCCGTCCTTCGCCTCCTCTTGCCCCGCCCCCCCCCCCCCCCCGC